>PVJS01000955.1:0-109493 GCA_004027185.1 Glis glis
CCAGCTCTATTTTTATTTTCATTTTTTTTTTTTTTTTGCGGTACCGGGGATTGAACGCAGGGGCGTTCTACCTCCACGCTATGCCCCTGGCCCTTTTTTTTATACTTTTTTTTTAAACCGGGTCTCACGAAGTTGCAGAGGGCCTCACTAAGGAGAGAGAGAGAGAGAGAGAGAGAGACAGACAGACAGACAGGGAGAGAGAGCGAGAGAGCTGAGGCTGGCCGCGAACCCAGATCCTCCGGTCTCCGCCTCCCAAAGTACTGGGATTACAAGCGTGCGCCACCACGCCCGGCTCTATTTTTATTTTGAAACAGGGTCTCAGTAGGTTGATGAGAGTCTCACTACTTGCTGAGGCTGTCCTCGAACTTGTGATCCTCCTGTCTCAGCCTCCCAAGTACTGGGATTACAGGCATGCGCCACCACACAGGGCTCTGTAATTTATATTTGAAACAGAGTCTCACTCAGTTGCCCAGGCTGGCCTCAAACCTGCGATCCTCCTGTCTCAGCCTCCCAAGTGCTGGGATCCCAGGCATGCGCCACTGGCACTGTTTATTGAGAAGACCTCCCTGTCCCCATTGAGTGGTGCGTGGATGCTGTGATGCCCCTTGGGCTCCCCAGACATCCTCCTGCTGCTGCTGGGCAGTGGTTCTCAGTGGTCCTGCTCTCTGGGGCTTTTTCTTGCTGAAGAGGCGAGGCCACACTGTCCCCCAGAGGAAGCCAGTGTCTGGTGACTGATCCAACTGGGTCAGCAGCGGTAGCACCGCAGGGTCAGAGACATCTCATGGAGCCCCAAGGTCACGGTTCGCAGGGTGGTCTGGGTGGCCCTGTGTTGGGGGGGGGTGAGTCCAGGTCTAGAGAGCAGCTCCCCTGCCACCCATGCCCGCCATGGCCTCCGAGGTGCCTGGGGAGGTAGCACTTAGGTCTGTCTGAGAACTGGGGGAGCCCTGTGTGCTTCTTTCCCCGCGCCTCTGCCCAGCCAACCTCGGCCCACGATGCCCCGAGCCCACCCTGGCTTTCCCATGTCCTCTCTCCCATGTCCCCATGCTGCTGAGCCCCTCACCCCCTCTGTCCTCACAACCTCCTCGCTTCCCCTCGGGCCACTGGACGTTGGGCCCAGGACCCCGTCAGCCCAGCTGGCACCTGGCCATCAGTGCCCAGCAGAGTCCACAAGCCCCAGTTGCCCTCAATGCTGTGGGGTCCTCTGTGTGCCTCAGTTTCCTTACGACCAGATGGGACTGGGAGCACCAACCTCAGCGGGGCTACAAGGGCGGAGGAATCAGTATCCACAGCTGCCTTGACCCCACGTGCCTGGGCCAAGTCTGCACCAGAGAAGTTTGTCCACACAGAAGGCACGGGAAAATGCCTGGCCTGGCTGAAGACGCCGCAGCTCAGGACCTCGTGTGTGTCATGGGGCCGGTCAGAGATGCCATCCCCCCACCTGCTGCTGTCAGTCCATGGCAAGGGCGTGTGTGCCTCACAAACAGCTGTGTGCCTCGTGGAGTGTGCTGGTGACCTGCGAGGCCCCCAAGACCAGAACAGAGATGACAGACAGCCTGGGACAAAGGCCTGCCCTGGGAGGACAGGCTCTGGGTGTGTGGTGTCCCTGTGCCCCCTGCTCGGCACCCAGTGCTTCCTCTTGCCCATCTGCTGCTGGAGGGACAGTCCTACCCGGGGCTATCCCCTGGCCTCCCCACGGAACATACAGGAGTGGGCATAGCTGTAATAAAACTTTATTTGCAAGACAGGAGGGCCATTTTTCCCCTTGAGCCCTAGTCTGCTGGCCCCTGACTAGACCAGTGGCTCTCAGAGGCGTGCTCAGGGCAGTCTCTTGGAGGGTGTACAGGGTGTCTGTGTCTGGGCCCCACCCAGAGTCTTAGGGAGGGCCTGGAACTTTGCAGTTCCCACAGATCCCAGGTACTACTGTGGACCAGGGGCACTGCACTTCCAGAACTGGACTCTAGATAAACAAGTGCAAAGAAGTGGGTTGGGAGCCAGGCGTGGTGGTGCACACCTGTAATCCTAGTACTTGGGAGGCTGAGACAGGAGGATTGCAGGTTCAAGACCAGCCTCAGCAACTTAGTGAGACCTTGTTTCAACATAAAAAAGTAAAAGGGATGGGGGTGTAACCTGGAGGTAGAACACCCCTGGGTTTAATCCTCAGTACCAAAAAAAAAAAAAAACCAAACCCACACACACACACACAGAAAACAATGGGTTGAACCGGGAGGGGAGCAGGGCTGCAGGCCAGCAGGTTCTCACCCCTGTGCTCTCAGTAAAGAGCATCCCCTCCAGCAGGGCGCTCTGGCCAGACTCAGGCTGCTGTGGTTTAGCTGGGGAGTGGCCCTGAAGGCCAGTGTTGAAGGCCTGCTCCGCAGCCTGTGGCTCTCTGAGGCGGGGGGTGGAGCCTCAGGAGGTGGGAGCCGACTGGAAGGAACTCAGGTCACTGGGGACATGCCCTGAAGGGGATCGTGGGACCCTGGCCCTTCCTCTTTCTCTTTGCCTCCTGGATGCTATAAGGTGAACAGGCCTCCTCCACCCGGCACTCCTGCCCCGATGAGCAGAGCAACAGGGCCATCCAGCCATGGACTGAAACCATGAGCCCAAACAAACCTTCGCCCTTGTAAGTTGATGTTCTCAGGTGTTTTGTCACAGTAACAGAATGCAGATGAACACGGGGGCCAGCCTTGCTTCTTTGCGCCAAGCCTCAACACCTTCCCACCTCTCGCCTCCTTTTTTTTTTTTTAAATTCTTTATTTTGAAACAGGGTCTGACTAAGTTGCTGAGGCTTGTCATGAACCTGCGATCCTCCTGTCTCAACCCCTGCAAGTACCGGGATTACAAGCATGCACCACCATGCCTGGCCTCTCACTTCCTTTTGGCCATAGCCGTCCCCAGCCTGCCTCCCAATGGCCCCTGCCCCTCCCAACCCACCCTTGCCTCTGTCTCTCCACACAGCAGCCAGAAGCTGTGTCCAACCAGCCCAAGCCCTCTGGTAAGTGACAGTCACATAGGGTTACATCCAGCGACCTTGCCTGCTCCACAGTTCCTTAGCCAGTGTGCCCCTCCTCCGAGTGTCCCCCACGGACCCCCACTGACCTGACCACCATGTGGACCCATCACGCTTCTCCCAGCCTCGGGCCTGGGCACCTGCTTGCCTGGGCCTGGGCCCAGCGTGCCTGGGCTCTGCTGGAAGGTCAGCCCTTCAGAGAGAGCTTCCTGGCCACCCTGTGGGAAGCATCTCCATCCATCACTGTGTCCTCCATTCCTCTCAGCTGACACTGTCCCCACCAGACATTGGCATTTTTATTTGTCGTCCCCCCTCCACTAAAGGGTAAACTCCAGGAGGACAGGGACCGGGTCCCCAGAGCAGAGACTTAAATTCATATCACACAAATGGCTGCATCAGAGAATGCCTGGGATGTAGGTGGTTGCAAACAGAATCATCCCGAAGCAGAGCAGCCGAGCCCAGGCCCTGGCGCCCGCAGGCGCAGCTATTGCTCACCTGGTTCTTGTATGACGGCAGACACCTGTGGCCCCCAGAGCTGGGATTGTCACCACAAAAGGCCTGCTCCGCCCCAGACACGGTTTCCTGGGGCTAATGGAGGCAGGTGGGTAAAGGATGATTTCCCCTGAGAGTGAATTGTGACTTTTGTGGCACTGGATGGCAGTGAGGGGCCCCGCGGAAGAAGCCACAGATCAGGAATACTGAATTGAACGTGCAAATGGAGGCAAAACTGGGTTCTCAGGGTGGCCGTGACAGCAGTGACCGGTTGAGGTCCCCTTCCCCCTGCCCAGTGCTTATGTTAAAGTCCCAACCCCCAGGACATTAGAATTTGGAAATAAAGAGGTGATTAAGTTAAAATGAGGTCAACAGGGTAGCCCCAACCCACCATGACTGGAGTCCTAACAAGAAGAGGGGACTTGGACACAGGCACCAGGGACACCTGAGCCTGAGGACACAGGGAGGAGGCATGGTCTGCGGGTGGCCATCCAGCCTCCAGACTACGAGGAAGTACACTTGCGCTGCTGCCGCCCAGCCGTGGGCTTTGGCTGCCGTTGCTGTGGCCTGAGCTGATTAGCACGAGCCCTGCTGGACAGCTCACTGGCTTGTTCACAGACGGATCTTTGTATAGTTAGTTCCCTGGGAATCGAATCAAACGCTGGAGGGGCTCTTCCCGGGGACAGACCAGTTCCCACTGAAGATCAGCGGTCACCTCTGCCGTCCAGGCTGCGGGGTGGCGGCCCAGGAGGGGGCAGAGGCGGGCTGTCTCTGCATCTGAGATGGGGCCTACAGCCAGAGACCTGCTGGCACCGGCCATGCCCTGCTTTCCCGACCCCCATCGTGAATGAGTGCGGCGTGGGGTCAGAGCAGTCGACGCTGCCCTCTGCCTGCCTCCGGCCACGCCAAGGAGTGCCTGGTCAGCAGGGCTAACTTGGGCCGGGCCGGGTGCCCCGACTCTGCCCCGCTCTCCAGGCTGCAGGGGTCTGAGCCATGGGGCCCTGCAACCCGGGCTCATCTGCATTGACTCCGCCCACCCGCAAGGCTCCTCCCCCTGGGAGGCCGGGGTGGCGGGCCTCGCACTCAGGACCGGCGCCCGGCGCCCCGCCCCGGGCCCGCCCCGCCCTGCCCGAGCTGCCTTAGACGCCCGGCCCGCGCCCGGCAGTGACCCGCGGTCACCGGGCTCGTCTTCCGCAGTGTCCCGAGGTAACTGTGGTCCCTGGCATGGCGGGTGCGACCGGCCCCGAGCGGCGGCTGCTGGTCATCTACACCGGCGGCACCCTTGGCATGGTGTGGAAAGACGGCGGTGAGTCAGGGTTTAGCCCTCTCCCGCGACTCGGACACTCCTGCTCCATAGGGCGTCGGGGCGGGAGTCAGAGAGACCTGTCTGCACCACTCGGCTGTGCAGCCGGCCAGGGGATCCTGCATCCCGACAGGGAAGGGAGGGGAACCCGCAGCCCTCGCCGGAAGGCTGCTCTGCTCAGCCTCTGCCCCGAGGGCAGGGCCAGCCTGGCCACCTGCTTGAGGCCCTGCCCAGCCCTTGCTGCTGCTGCTCAACTTGACCCAAGGAGCTGGTCTGGATTCTTCTTCCGTTGTCTTCTTTTTGTCTTCATAGTCATCAGCTTCTTCTCCACCCCCCCACCCCACCCCCTTTTTTGTAGTACTGGGGATGGAACTCGGGGTGTTCTACCTCTGAGCTATATACTCCCAGCCCTATTTTATTTTTTATTTTAAAACAGGGTCCCTCTAAGTTGCTGAGAGCTTGGCTAAGTTGCTGAGGCTGGCTGCAAACCTGAGATCCTCCTATCTTAACCTCCCAAGTATTGGGAGTACAGGCTTATGTCACTTCATGCCCAGCCTGCTGTTGTTGCCTCCTCCTCCTCCTCTTCCTCTTCCTTCTGTTGCTGCTTTTTTGGTGGTTCTGAGGGCTGAACCTAGGGGCATTCTACCTCTGAGCTACACCTCCAGCCCTTGTTAGTTTTTTTTTTTTCGTACCAGGGATTGAACCCAGGGGCGTTCTACCTCTGAGCTATACCCCCAGCTCTATTTTATGTTTTATTTTGAAACAGGGTCTCACTAAGTTGCTGAGGCTGGCCTTGAACCTGTAATCCTCCTGTCTCAGCCTTCCAAGTACTGGGATTACAGGCATGTGCCACCATGCCCAACCCTTTTTAGTTTTGAAATAGGGTCTCACTAGGCTTCTGAGAGTCTCTCTACATTGTTGAGGCTGTTCTTGAACCTGTGATCCTCCTGTCTTAGCCTCCCAAGTGCTGGGATTACAGGCGTGTGCCACCATCACCGGCCTGTTACTTCTCAACAATCCAACTTCCCTGTTACCGGTGAGCCCAGGCCTCCAAGTCCAGGTCCCCCTGCTGTCCACTGGTGCCCACTTTAGCCCACACACTTTCAAGTGGCCTTTCCCTGGCTGCCGTCTGCTGCTTGGCAGCACCTGGCTCCCCTCCTGCCCGCCCCTTTCCACCTGTGCAGCTACTCAGAAGCCCTGTTGCTCTCTCAGCAGCTCCAATGGCTGCTTCCCAGTCTTCTGTAAGAACCCTGCAAGCTTTATCTGCTTCGCCAAAGGTCAGTGCTCAGACATCTCTGGAGGCCCCCTCTGTGCCAGCGAAGGGCTCGGGCACCAGGGACGGGGCTGCTGGGAGCCCGCCCTCTGTGGCACCTCTGTGCCTCTGGTTGCGACATAATCATTCACAGGTGGATGAATGCCCTCAAGGGACACTCCACCGGCAGGGAGTGACATGGCCCCTCTGCTCACACAAAAGTGAGTAAGCCGGACACAGTGTGGCACACACCTGTAATCCCTGTACTTGGGAGGCTGAGACAGGAAGATCACAGGTTCACTACTAGCCTCAGCAACTTAGCGAGACTCTCAGTAACCTAGTGAGGGCCTGTTTGAAAACAAAAAAAGGGTTGGAGTGTAGCTCAGAGGTAGAAGGCCCCTGGGTTCAGTCCCCAGTAACATGCACACACACACACACACACACACACACACACACACACGGAGAGGAAGAGAGCTCGAGGCTGACAGTAAAGTGATGATACACATTAAGGAGGGTCCCACAAGAGCCAGGGCCCGCAGCCAGCTGCAGGGTGCTGTGGAGCAACGGGGCCAGCCCCCAGCGTGTGCATGTCATGTGGTGTGGGGGCTGCTCACAGGGGGATCCCCTGAGGATGTGAAGGCCACCTGAGGAGTAGCTGCTGGGCCAAGGCGGGAGTGAGACCAGGCCAGGAGCAGCAGTGCAAGGCCATAGAGGAGGCTGGTGGCGCTGACTGGAGCAGGGTGGGGGCCGGCCCGTGGACTCTGTCTGGGGCCCTGTCTCCCCCTGACCTGCTGCTGCCGCTCCAGGCCAACTTCACTGCCCTCAAGCAGTGAAGGTTCTTGAGTGGTCCAAGCTGAGGGACAGGTGGACTCTGTCCAGAGTTCCAGTCGCCGGTGCCTGGGTGTTTGTTTGGTGTTCTGGTGGGCTCATTCCCTCGTGGGCACTACATTTTTGTAAGAGGCTGCAGAGCCATGTGTCTGGGAGGTGAACCTGACTTTGATGCACCAAACATGGGGTGGGTGCCGATTTCCGGGCAGGTGAAAGTCTTCTAAGATCCCTAGGAGTCGTGCTCTGGCCTTGGGGTCTTTGAGGCCTACTGAGAGCCCCTTCCTCGGGACTGTTACCCCACCGGGTGAGCTTGGGTGTCCAGCCTGTCTGCTGGGAGCCAGTCTTTGGAGCCCTGGTGACCCAGGGTAGTGTCTCCTGGCTCCGCTGAGGGCTATGATCTCCAGACCAGCTGTTTCCAGAAAAGACCAGCCCAGCCTTCCTATGGCCCCATGGTCTGTAGCTGCAGACTCTTCTCCCTTCAGAAAGGCTGCAGGGAGTTCAGCCCCAGAGGACAAGGGAGGAAGAGACATGAGGTCTGGCCCCTGCCGACCCCAAGAGGGAACAGCACAGCACCTTGAGCGCCGGGGACCCCAGGCCTCAGGCCTGTCCCTACATGTGGCTGCAGTCAGCTACTCCTCAGGGACATGCAGGGGGTGACTGGATTTTTGCCTAAAAAAGTGTGTGGCATGAAAAGGCTTCTAGGAGTAAGGGTAGCGGTCACAGGCCAGGGAAGTCGGGGACGATGGAAGGGCCAGGCCTGGGGCTCTGAAGGCCTTGGGCAAGCCCCAGCCCTCGCTGAGCCCTGCCGAGGGGTGGATGGACTGGCAGCTGCAGCTCCTTCCTCCCTGGAGTAGCGACCCCACAGGCACCGAGGATTAACTCACTGCCCTGCGGGCCTGGCCTGGCTTCCCCCGAGGGGCAGAGAGCGGGAATGGTGGCTTTGGCTGCAGTGCACAGCCGCCTGCAGGGGAGGACATACCATGTGCTAGAGCCCTGCCAAGGTCCTGGAGAGCAGCAGTGCTGGTGCCAGGGCTCAGCCCTTCACTCATCCCTTTCTGCAGTAGGTGGTAGGTGAGGATGTCACAGGCGAGGATGTCGCAGAGACAGACGTTGTCATATAATAGCCCATGCCAAGCCCAGGCCTACATCGGAGGCGACGGAGGAGCCCACAGGCCTCCCGTGTCCAGCCGTGGCACCTCCTGCCTGCTACCCTGGGGCGAGCTCCTTGCAGGCAGAGGGATGGCCAAGCTTCAGGGCGAGGCAGTCCGTGGCTGGTCCCCACTCAGGGCATCCTGCCCAGTGGTCACAGTTGGTGCTGCAGCCGAGCTTTGTGGGGGCGATGCCCACGGCTTCCTGGTCGTGGCTGCATGGCTGCCATGGCCCAGGCCTGGACCTCCTTCCTGATGGTGGTCCTGTGTTCAAGTTCACGTCTGCATATCCTACTCTTGACTTGCTCTCCTGGGAGCAAACCCCACTCCAGGGAGCACTGGGAGGGAGACCTGAGTTTCAGGTGAGGCGGGGGCTTAGAGTGCCCAGGGCTGAGGCTTCGGGGGGGGGGACCCTCAGTAAGAACAGAATATGGTTTAAGATATAAGAGCTGGGTGTAAAGGCCACATTTATTTAGAACAAGAAAAGAAATCACCACAGAGTACACATTAAAAAGACAATCATAACCGGGCGTGGTGGTGCATGCCTGTAATCCCAGTACTTGGGAAACTGAGATAGGAGGATCCCAGGTTCAAGGCCAGCCTCAGCAACTTAGGGAGGCCCTCTGTACCTTACACCCTATATCAAAAGTAATAAATAAATTAGGGCTGAGGGTGTAGCTCAGCGATAGAATGCCCCTGGGTTCAATCTCCATATTAAATATACACATATCGATATATATATATATATAAAATCGATCGACTCCTCGGCCCTCCTCCCTGGGTATTTCCTATGCTCTTTAGCCCTGTGTTCTTCCAGGCCTCGCCACCTGATAACATGTTTGCAGCATTTTGCTCAGAGGAGAAAGGGCATAGGGAGCTTTGTTCTCTCTTTGGCTGGGTTTGCCTGCGCCCTCCTCACTTCCTGAGTGGGGAGCCCGGGGTCCGTGCCCCCTGGCCGCCCCTTCTCACACACCGCAGTGTGCCTTGTCCCTGGAAGCCGTTGCCCGCAGCCAGCTGGCTCCAGCCTAGCTGTGAACAGAGACGCCTTGCCCGCTGTGAGCATTTCCCCAAATGTACCCCATGCCCCCTTACCCACTTGTGGTCTCCAGATTCCCTGTGTACCCCAGGGCCTCCTGCCAAGAGGCAAGCCAGGGTTGAAAGCGAAAGTCTTCCTTTCCTGTAGCTGACTCAACCAATTCCCGCAAATCATGCCATGGAGGGGGCTCAAGTTTCACTTTCATTTCCGGAGTCTACTGCGTGTGTGCGTGTGTGCGTGTGTGCGTGCATGTATGTGTGTGCATGTGTCAGCAGGACTGTAGCCTCCTGAGGCTGGGGACGAGCCTTCCCACCCCCTCCACTCCCTGGTGGCTGCCAGTCGTTGGCTTGTGGCCGCATCTCCAATCTGCTCGGTGGCCAGCTGCCTCCTCCATAGGCGTCTGCGCCCCCTCTGCCTCCCTGGGGATGCGGTGGCCTCCAGTTGCTGGGAGTGGGCCCTGGTGGCCGTAGGCTCCTGCGCTGTACACCACGTGGGACAGAATTCCACCCCCCCAAGTGGGCCTGGGCCCAGATTCACCCCCCCAGGACCTCCAGCAGGGAGCACAGCCCTGCTGACACCGAGCCGGCCCCTACTCACCCAGAACTGGGAGGTGACAGAGGGGGCTGTGGGAGCCACCAAGGGCCTGGCTATTTGTGATGCAGCAATAGGAAATGCTCCACCCAGCAGAGAGCGATGCCCAGGACCGAGCCACCGCTGCCTCCGCCGGGCCCTCGCGTGCTTAGTTGAGGATGCCTCCTGGGGACCCTGTTGTCCTTGCCGCAGTGTTGCAGGGTCCAGGCACAGGGGAAGCTCACAGAGAGGAGTGAGTGAATGTGCCCAGAGAGGTTGGCTGACCTGCCCAAGGTCTCAGAGCTAGCAGGAGCAGCTCAGCACAGCAGCCAGGACTTCCATCCCACGCTCTAGCACAAGAAACATACCTGTGACCAGCAGGGTTTTCTCAGGACAGGCACCATTTCTCCAGCATCTCTGAGCGGCAGAGGCCGCAGGCAGGGGCAGAGCTGCTGGTGGGGGCTAACCTGTTTGGGCACTTGCTGTGTGTCAGGCTCTCCCACTTAGGGGGCTGGGGCAGGGGACTTGGGCTGGATCCTGGAGGAGTCACAGTCCATACCCTCTGGGACCTCAAGGGCCAATGAGGGTGCATACAGGAAGGGGCTAGGACCTGGGCATCAGGGAGGGCTTCCTGAAGGTCGCAGCCTGGGCTGGGCCTTGAAGCCCCTGCTGGGTGAGAAGTGGGGGTGGGGCAGCATTGAGGCAGCACAGCAAAGCACCATGGGCATTCTGGAAGATGACAGAACTGCAGGTGGGCTCATGTGGCTGCCTGGTGAGATAAAGGCTGGAGAGGGTCCAGCCGGTGACCTCCCTGGGTCAGGAGTCTGGTGGCATCTGAGATGGGGTATAAGCAGAGGCAGGAGTGGGAGAGTGGCACACAGAGCACCTGGGGCTGTCCGGGTTTGGGATGAGGAGCCAGCTCCGACTCCAATAAGGAAGACATAGCGTCCAGATGGGACAGCTACCCATCCCCCCGAGGTAGCTGTGCCCAGTTCTGGCACCTGACTCCCAGCCGGGCCCAGGGCCTGCCCTCCACCCCTGCCCAGGGTGTGGTACCCTGAAGGGGAGGGAGGGGGTGTGTGGCTGTGGCCGCTGGCCTTGACCCCCACTCTGCCTGGACTCTGCATGCAGTGCTTGTCGCTGGGAAAGGCCTGACTGACTTCCTGAGGACGCTGCCCACGTTCCATGACAAGGACTATGCCCAGGCCCACAACCTCCCCCAGGACACCCTGGCACTGCTGTGAGTGTGGGCTCCTCTGGGGGGTCCTGGGTGGGATGACCGCGGGGTGTCCTGGGGCTGAGACTGGACAGGCTTCCCGGCGCTCCCTCGAGATCTGCAGGAGGGCTCCCATGCCTCTCATGGGCTCTAGAACTGACCTTCCCCTGCCTTCCACCAGGGCCTGGACCTCGCTCTTAGGGCCACTTCCCTCCCTCCCTCCTCCCATCCCCCCTGAGCCCACGGGGCCGGGTGTGGCCTTCAGTGAGCATGACACCCCTGTCTGGGAACTGAGCCCATCAGGAGAGGCCGGGCCGGCCCAGGTGGCCTCCTCTCCCGGGCGCAGCGTCCTGCTTCTCAGCACTTCCCAGCTGCACGCTGCCCCCTTCAGGGCTGAAGGCGGATCTCCCCGAGGGCGAGCCTCCTCCCTGCACTGACTCCTGGCTCCCAGCACTGGTCCTGCCTCCCTGGTCCTCTCCCACTGGGCCCAGCCACCTCCACAGCCCCCTGCTGCCCCAGAGGCAGAAGGCCCTCGTGTGGGGGCTCTTGGGATTACTGACGTTGCTAGGGAGGCCTGCCCTGGCCCACATCCTCGACCGCTCTTAGGGACTCCACAGGGGAGACTGGACTCCGGATGCAGACAGCTTGCCAGTGTGCAGAGCGCACCGACAGATGTCCCTGGGCGCAGAGGGGACAGGGGACAAAGGGGAACAGAGCAGGTCAGGGGACTTGGGATCAAGAGGGGGCAGAACGGGAGCTGGCCTTCTTCCTGCAGTCCTACCAGCTCTGGCCAGAGGATCATCTACAGGGTGCTGGAGTTCCAGAACCTTCTCGACTCCAGTAACATGACCATCGCCGATTGGATTCACATGGCCCAGACCATCGAGGTGTGGGGGCAGGGAGTGGGGGTGGCTGTGGTGTACTGGGAGGGGCTGTGGGCGCTCTGGCCTGGGCCACGGTGGTCTGGGCAGTGTCCCTCGTTTGTGGCTGCAGTGCCCTCGGTGCTGACTGATGGTGCCAGGTCCCTGCTGCAGGATCCGCTAGCTCAGCCCCACAAAGGTCTTCTCAGCTATAGTCATGCCTCATGTGGCCAGCAGAGGGCGCTCCGCCCCACTGCAGCCACAGGCTCCTCTGCTATCCCCAGGCCACCTGGCTCAGTCTTCCAGTGGGCCAGGAGCGGGGTGTGGTGGCCCACAGCCTGGGCCAGCCACCTCTAGGAGGCAGCACCAGAGGGCGGCCCTGCATGGCCAGTCACTCCTGCTGCCGAGTGGCTGGCGTGCCTGGGAGGGCTTCAGGCTTTTGCTATACCTAGGAGGCCCTCTCCCCACTTTTGCCCATCGACCTCCTGCCTGGGTCCCCTTCTAGGCAGCCTCCCAGACCACTGACTGGCTCCCAGAAATGGGATCCTGTGCTGTTCAGTCATGTCCGTGCTGACTCTCCCACTGGGCCCAGCCACCTCCACAGCCCCCTGCTGCCCTAGAGGCAGAAGGCCCTCGTCTGGGGGCTCTTGGGATTACTAAGCCCTAGACCAACAGGCCCTGCCTCTGGAGGCACTGACTGGAAGTCTGGGGGCCGTTCCTAGAGTAGTGTCCAGAGCGCCCTAGGACCCACATTCTCTCATGCTCTGAGGCTAGCCTAGGAGTGAGAGGGCCTAGGACTCCAGAGGCGGGGGACTGGCCTTCCAGAGAGGGTCTCTGGGCCTGTGGGACAAACACGTAGTGCCCCCCTGAGCCCCTCCATCTGCATTAGGGCCCTGCTATTTCTTTCCTGAGGCTTCCACCCCTGCCCACAGCCACCTGTTCCCAGGAGGAGGCTGGACACGGGGAGGGTCTGGGCCTGCCCTGAGCCTGCTCCCTCCCGCAGAGCAACTACGAGCAGTACCACGGCTTCGTGGTCATCCACGGCACCGACACCATGGCCTTCGGAACCTCGATGCTCTCCTTCATGCTGGAAAACCTGCAGAAAACCGTCATCGTCACTGGTGCCCAGGTACGCCGGGCCTGAGGCTCTTTAGAGCCATGGGTCTCCTGAGGCCACAGGGTGAGGCAGAGGTGGGACTGGGCCTTCTTGCGCAGTCAGTGGCTCCCCAGGGTGGCCCCTGCCGGCTGAGTCAAGGGGACACTCTAGGAGGTGTGGCTGGTTTATTCCTGCTCTACAGCCCAGGGCCAGGACCCATGGCCTGCTGGTGGTCCTGTCCAGCCATGAGACCTCAGGAGCAGCCAGAGCCAGCCCCGGCAGCCCTGCCACATGAACCACCCGGGGATTCGTGTCTGTCGTCCCCTATGGCCACCTGACTCAGAGTGGTGGTTGCACACGGGGCAGGCACCTGGGGAGGCCCCGCCCTTCGTTCCCCTCTTCTTTCACCTTATTGTGGTCCCCACCAATGCCATCCCTGGGGACCCTGGCATACAACGCCCCCTTCTCTTCACCTTGATTTAGCTCCCCTCCCCCAAAGCCAAGACTGGTGGGATGTTCTGGAAAACTGCTGTATCTGAGGGCAAGGGACACAGGAGGTCGGGCCCCCATCTGGGCCTGCTCAGGCTCACGGGGCCCCTGTTGTCTGTGGGTGGCGTCACAAGAGCAAGTCACAGTGGCCATTGGGGCCATTCGGGTCTGAGCCCTTTAGGATCCTTCCCTGCTGGGGGAGGCTGAGCTGTGCGCAGGAGGCAGAACCTGGTGGAGCTCCAGGAGGTTCTCTTGCCGGGGCTGCTGTGGGCCCTCAGGAGGTGGCTCAGCATCCCCCAGCTTGGTCTCCCTGGTTGCCAGAGGCGCATGGCCCCATGTGGGGAAGGTCCCGGGCCACTGCACACACTTGCTGGCGGAGAGCACCTCCCACTCTTGCAGCCCCCTGTGTGCGTGGTGTGTTCCTGGGCTGGAGCCCTGTGAGATGAGTAGGACTCAGGCTGACCCTGCCCAGCCGCCCCCATCCCCGGGGAGTGGGATGCTGTGCAGCTCTCCCAGGGACGAAGGGCGTTCACGAGCACTGCCGGCCCCAGGGCCTCCACATGCATCTTCTCAGGCGAAACAGGCTCAGGGGCCAGCAGCTCCCCCACAGCCATGCACTGTGTGAGGGGCAGAGCTGGGGAAGGACCAAGGATTTCAGCCCTGCCCTGGGCCAGGGGTCTCCCCCTCCAGGGGCCCGGTGCTGGCCACTCCCCGCTGGTCCCTCTGTGGCCTCCGCACACCCTTGACCAGTCCTGCCCACCTGTGCCTCCAGGCGAGGAGCTGGGTGTGGCTTAGAGTCCACCTCAGCCCCTTCCCACCACAGCTCCCTGGGCAGTGAAGGAGCAGCAGGGAGTGGCCTGGGGAAGGAGGCTGGGCCCCACTGCCCACTGGGCTCTCTACCTGCGTGGGAGCGAGGTGGGTAGGTCCAGGCACCAGGCCCAGCCTGGCATTGTTGGCAGGAACCACTGTTGGTGGCCATGGAAATGGGCCCACTCCCCCGTCCCTTTCCCCAGACTAAGCCTGTCCGGTCCTCCTCTCTCTCCTCATCTGGAGACCTGAGGGGTTTGCCAGGAGAGGGAAGCCGGCACCCCGTGCCTCCTGGGCCTCAGCCCCTCTGTGGCCTCTCCCCAGGTGCCCATCCGTGAGCTGTGGAATGATGCTCGTGAGAACCTGCTGGGCGCCCTGCTCATGGCCGGCCAGTACGTCATCCCAGAGGTACCTGGCCTGACCTGTTGTGTGTGTGGGGGTCACCTTGGTTACGGGTGGGACGATGTGGCCTGGGTGTGTCCCCAGGAGCCTGGAGGAGAGTGGTGTGGCACTCAGAGGGATCTGCAGGTGTGTGTGGGGGGCAATCTTTAAAGATTTGTCTCTTAGCTGGGCGTGGTGACACACACCTGAAATTCCAGTATTTGGGAGGCTGAGACAGAAGGACTGCAGGTTCAAGGACAGTCTCAGCAACTTAGCAAGACCTTGTTTCAAAATTAAAAAATAAAATAAGGTTGGGGGTGTAGTTCACAGATAGAATGCCCTTGGGTTCAATCCCCAGTACATTAAAAAAAAATTGTTTCTGCTGGGCGTGGTGGCGCACGCTTGTAATCCCAGTACTTTGGGAGGTGGAGACCGGAGGATCCGGGTTCGTGGCCAGCCTCAGCTCTCGCTCTCTCTTTCTCTCTCTCTCTCTCTCCTTAGTGAGGCCCTCCACAACCTCGTGAGACCCGGTTTCAAAATAAAGCATAAAAAATAGGGCCGGGGGTGTAGCGTGGAGGTAGAACGCCCCTGCGTTCAATCCCCGGTACCGCAAAAAAAAAAAAAAATTGTTTCTTGCCTTACAAATAACATACAATTGTTGAACCAAACCTCAGGAAGTCAATAGAACACAGTCGCCCCAATGTTACTCCCTGGAGACATCACTGTTAACAGTCTGGTGTATTTGCTGCAAGATTATTTATTTACATATATGTATTTGTAGATATGTGTGTGAGTGTCTATGAAAAGAAACTGCATCCAACAGAGCTTAGGAGCCTGTTACCTTCCTATGTCACCATCTCTCCTGTCCCACGTGGTGTCACAGGAAGACATTTAGCCCCCCCATACACACCCAGGACTGGGACAAGGAGCGGTTTTGTCATTAGAGACTCTCTCCTGGGCATGGGGGCTTGGGTTGGGCCTTGCTGGAGGGCAGTGTTTCCAGGCTCCATCCCCACCCTGCCTTGACCAGCCCTCCCTATTCACTGTGGGGAGGGGTCTCTGGAAGCGCTCAGGCTCCTTGCGCCTTGGGCTGAGTTCAAGGGGTGAAGGGGAGGGGTCTCTGGAAGCGCCCAGGCTCCCTGCGCCTTGGGCTGAGTTCAAGGGGTGAAGGGGGGGGACATGGCGCCCTTCCTGTGGCCAGCCACCTGCTCGCCCTGTGCCAGGGCTATCCCGTGGGCTCCAGGTTTGCTATGGGTGGGTAGAGGGGCAGAAAGGGGCCTGGGGGAGCTGCCATCTGCCCACCGTCATCTGCGGGTGGGTGGCCCAGCTCCGAGCCGCTGTCCCTCCTTCCTGCAGGTCTGCCTGTTCTTCCAGAATCAGCTGTTTCGGGGCAACCGGGTGACCAAGGTGGACGCTCGGAGGTTCGAGGCCTTCTGTTCCCCCAACCTGCCTCCACTGGCCACGGTGGGCACAGACGTCATAAGTAAGCCGATCTGAGAACAGAGCCTACTGTCTGCAGTAGGAGATTGTGCCTGGGGTTCAGAGGGGTCCCCTAGATTGGGAGAGTGCACAGTGCTTGATTTTGCCCTGGGCCGTGGAGAAGCCTGAGGGCCGCATGCCACGAGGCGGGAGGCCCGGCCGGATGGGCTTGGAGCAGGGGGCTTGGAGGAGAGATTTGGGGATCCCGCCTGCCCGGTGGAGGCTCCAGCAGAGCTGGCCTTCCCTTTGGGGGCATTCTGTGGCCTTGACATATCGCCCCAGGCTGGGCTCCCGCGTGCACGGCGCAGCAAGTCCTGGCAGGGCAGAGCTGCCTGTCTGGAGCCAAAGCTGCCGTTCCCGTTTGACCACGGGACAGTGCACAGCCCCGGCTCTCCGGGAGGGGGCAGTGTCCCCTGCTCACGTGGGGCTTCTGCCTGGGTCAGGCACACGGAGTCACTGGGGATCTGCAGGGAGTTATTCTTGGGGTTCTGCTGGTACAGCAGGTGCTGCTCTCACCCCCTCTTTAGGGAGGAGCAGACCCCCCAGAGAGAGGGATGGGCTGTGGGCAGCTGGGGCCTTGGCCACCCGGGTTGGGGGGGTCTTTCCAGAAGGTTCCCCAGGGACAGGGGTGGGAGCTCCAGGGCCTCCGTCCTGAGTGCTGACGACTGTTCTGGGGCTCTCGACCTCACCCCTTTCCCTGTGGCTCATTGAGCACTGTCCAGGGAGTGTAAGGCCTGGTGTCCAACCCAGGACTCCCAGGGTCAGGCCAAGCCCACTTGTTCTGTGAGGCTGGAGCAGTCCACAGGCTTCCTGGAGGCGGCAGTGCAGGAGCTGGTGTGGCCCTGGGGTGGGGGGGAGCGGCATGGAGGTGTGGGCGCCGCCCTGCTGGCTGCTCTCCAGGGGCTGAATCACGCCTTATCTGAGGCTCAGGACTGGAGCTTCTGCCTGTGGGCAGAGTGGCCTTCACTCTGGATCCCAGGGCCTCTGCCACACAGGACACACCAGCCTCGGGCCCAGACCAACGGGACAGAGCAGCTTCCTCGGCCCCCACTCCACCCCCACGATCCCACCAGCTTGGTTCCCACATGTGCCGGTGTGTGGGAACCTCCACCCGCCCGCCCCCGCTGATGTCAGGCTGCCTGGCCGGTTCTGACACCAGCGTGGAGAAGCCCCAGGATCTGCCCAGGGTGTGGCAGCTGGGGCCCCTGGGGAGGGGGCCGTGGGGGTTGGGCAAGGCCGGCATTCGATGCCTGGCCTCTCTCAGGCTTTTTGCTGGTTCTTCATTTATGCTCTGGGAAGTAATGTTAGGGGCAGGTGGGACCCTCTGAGGTGATGGACAGGGGACAGGGCTTGGTGCTCAGCAGGCCACCCAAGCAGTCTGCTCAGGGCCAGAGGCAGGGACTTGGGGGCTGGGAGATCAGGGTCCTGTTAGACCTGAGCCCCAGGAGCCCGTATCCTCACCCCGCCCCTTCCTGCACTCACCGGAGACATTCTGTGCCCAAGCCTGCCCAGCCTGCCAGGGGCTTGGAGCAGAAATACCAGGAAAGGGGACATTGCTGGTGGCTGGGAATCAGGTCTCCAGGACTCAGCCTGCCCTGCTGCCCACCAGCTCAGGGCCTCAGGCCATGCTGCCAACACACTGAGCCCACGTTGTCTGTGTACCAAGAGGCCACCTCCTGCCCAGAGGTGCCAGAGCCATCCCGGGCCCTGCTGTTCTGGCTTTGAGACCTATGTCCTGTCCATACACTCGGCTCCCTGCACAGCTCCCTAGGCTGTGGGACGGGGCAGGGGCTGGTAGGGGACGAGGCTGGGTGGCCTACCTGGTCAGTGCCCCCTTGGTCTGTTCCCTGGCCTCCAGAGGCCCTGGGAAGAGGCCTTGGGGGTTGCTTCTGTGGCTCCTCAGGAGACCATGGCTGGCCACAAGGAGGGACTCTGTCCCTGTACGACCCCTGCTGCAGCCATAACTTTTCAGAGAGGCAGCATCCCCTTTCCCCACTTTATCTGCCTGCCTAGCAAGGATGCATGTCCCTAAATTGAAGGGCACCCCGTGCTGCCGCTGTGGGGTGATGGACGCTGTGGCTGCTGGGGTGGGAAACCTGCTGTCTGAGGTCCCCATTTCCTCCACTCCTGCCGCAGGGGAGTGGCTCTCCAGAAGTGGCAGGAGGCAGTGGCTCTCCTACCCCTCTGTGGGGACAGGCAGAAGAGACCTGGAGTCCTGTGTCTCACCCTGGCATCGTCTGGCCTCTGTGTGCCTCAGGAAGGGCCCCCCACTCCCAGGGCCTCAGTTTCCCCAGGCTGGAATGGGTGGTCTCCCCCGGGCCCTGTAATGCAGAGGGAGTGGCCAATGTCCCTGCTGCGTTGGGCTGGAGGCCCTCATGTGCTGAGGACCCTGGGGTTCAGGAGCCAGGTGGGCTGCCACAACCCTTGTCACACCACAGCAGAGGCCTAGGTGCTGGCAGAGCAGTGGCCTTCAGACCCACGGACAGGCTGACCCCTGGGGATCCGCTGCAATGGCTGGCTCGAGGGGTGCTGACCCCAAACACCTGTCCCCTCCACTTTCCACAGGCCTGGGCGTGGGAGGGGCTGGTGGGCACACGCGAGGCTTCCAGGATTCGGGGTGAATGGGATGGAGGTTTCCTCTCCTTGAGGGTGAGTGGGCCCAGTCTGTGGGTGTGCTGGCTGGTCAGAGGACGCTGCCCCGCCCCCGGGGCCCAGCACGGCAGGCTGCTCGGCCGCCCCGCTGTGCGCATCAGCTGCTGCCCCGGCCTTTGCGCCTGTCACTCCCTCTGCCTGGAATGCCCACCCCCTCTGTGCATCCTGCAAGGCTCTGCCAGGCCTGCTGTCTGTGTGTCCCACCCCTGGCCGGCCATGATTCCCATCCCAGCCCTGCCAACCTTGTCACCTGCATTACCAGTGCTTGGCCATCAGCTTTCTCCATGGACGGAGAGCACCTCCTTCCCTGGGCCCTGCCACAGAGCCTGGCACGGGCCAGGGCGAGCCCAGGACTGGGAGGACTTGTGCTGGTACAGGAGGCAGGGCCGGAGTGGTGAGCATGCGGTGGCTCAGAAGACACGCAGGGAGGTCACCCTGCACAGAGGTGTGGGGCTAGGCTGGGTCTCTGCTGGCGGGTGACCGGCAGGGCCCACACGCAGCCCGTCTCTGTCTCTGCAGTCAACTGGGGTCTGGTGCGGAGAGCCCGCGTGAAGGGCCGGCTGGTGGTGTACAGCAACTTGGAGCAAAACGTGGGCCTGCTGCGGCTCTACCCGGGGATTCCTGCCTCGATGGTAAGGCCTGCCCTGCCCCACCCTGCTCCTGAACGTGCCCTCCGTGACTTCCATGCCTCCACACCCCAGGACTCCCCAGTCACCTGCTGCCCTGAACATGCCCCTCGAAGCTCCCGTACCTCCCATGGCTCCCTAGCGCCCACACCGGCTAGTGCAGACCCACTTGGAAGTGAAACTTTTGTAGTGAGCTCCCACAGGCTGTGTCCTTGCTTCCCTTTGCCCATCCTTCTCAGGCCCAGACATAAAAAACAACCTAAACCCCGGGGAGGGGGGCCTTAGCTGGCCTGAGGCCAGCCTGTGTGACAGGGTGCTAGGCTAGGCTCTGCCCTCTCCCGCCATCTGTATGGAGGTTTTGGGGCCCAATCACCTTATTTGGGACAGGGCCTTGTCTGTGGACACTTCAGGGTGCTTGGGGGCGCTGTCCCTCTGGGTCGATTGGGAGTGGCCCCAGGACACTGTGGGCACCCGGGGCAAGCCTCGTTGGTCCCAACAGCTGGAGAGAAAGCAGAGGCTCTCACCATGCACCCCTCCTTTCCCGCTGCCCCCAGGTTCGGGCCTTCCTGCAACCCCCCCTGAAGGGCGTGGTCATGGAGACCTTCGGCGCGGGGAACGCGCCCAATAACCCGGACCTGCTGAGGGAGCTGTGCCTGGCGTCCAAGTGCGGCCTGATCATTGTCAACTGTAGCAGCTGCCTTCATGGCACTGTGACCTCGAACTATGAAACTGGAATGGTAAGGGGGAAACTGAGGCCCAGAGCACAGGGCCAGCAGGGCTCTCACCCCCCACCTCGTTGGGGAGGTTCCAGAAGGGGCTTGGAGGCTGCAGGGTGGGGCCATGGGTGAGGGGCCCTTTCTGATCTGTGCGTCCCTCCCTCACAGAGCTTGACAGTCCCAGGCATCGTCTCGGGCTTTGACATGACGTCAGAGGCCGCCCTGGCCAAGCTGAGCTACGTGCTGGGCCAGCAGGAGCTGAGTCTGGATGACAAGAAGAAGGTGCGTGTGCCAGTGGGGCGATGGCACCTGTGCGCGGCTCCTGAGGGCATGCCCGGGAGATCCGGGAGAGTGGGCCTGGCCAGGTGCATGTGTATGGTTTGGAAGGGGCAGGCATGTGGAGCTCCCCGTGGCAGGAAAGGGCCAGCTCTGGGCCAGGTTAAGCCCAGCCTTGCCGTACCCCCAGCCCAGGCTTCCCCACTTGCATGTCTTCGGGGAACCTCAGGCCCTGATGCTGGCTGAGGCCCCCCAACACTGTTCCTGGAACCCTCTCCTGCTTCCATCCTTCCCAGGTGGGGCTCAGATGCAGCCGGTCCCTGGGCTGCAGCCCCTGGCTGGCCCGAGGAAGACCTGAGCTTGGAGGGCTGGCTGTGTGGGGACCAAGCCTGCGGGTAGCCCGAGGATGGAGGTTCAGGCCCGGGCAGGCCCTGGGGCCCTGTTCCCTCTCAGCTGGTCTGGGCTGCTGGGTCCTGCCCTGGTCGAGCCCACCAGCTTCTGTGTCCTCCTCCAGCTGCTGGCCATGGACCTTCGTGGGGAGGTAACGCTGCCCAAGAAGGACATACTCTGGTCCTCCCCACGTGGCAGCACGTTGGACCACAGTGTCGCCTGGCTCCTCAGCTTGAGCGGCAGCCAGGTACTGCCCGGGCTGGGCGGGAACAGTGGGGCTGGAGAGGCATCGGGTTGTGCACCCCTGTGGGACGCGCCAGGCGCTGCCCCTGCAGCTGTCACTCCCGCCAAGGGCCAGGGCCCGGGGGGAGGGCATGGGTCCAAAGTGGGGAGGATTTGTGGGGGGCTTTGGAACAGAATTCAGAGGGCACCTTCCCAGCATGTAGGCGGGTAGACAGCGGGGCATAGCGAGGGCTGCCTTGGGCCTGGGGGGCACCTGAAGGAGGTGGGGTGTGGAGGGACCCAGAGACACGGTCCAGCCTCTGAGCCTCCCGCCCCTTCACAACCCGGGTGTCCAGACCCAGGAAGGGGAAGGCAGCTGAGCACCCCTGGACTCCGCAATGCCCGCCCAGCCTCTGGGTTGAGCACTAGGCCCAGCAGGGGGCCCAGCGTGGGGCCTGGCAGGCGCCAGTCTCTGTGCTGCGTCGGCCTGCAGCCTCCCTTTCCTGGCGGAGCAGTCCTGGCGGTGTGACCTGCTTGCTGAGGGTGGGCGGTGGTCAGATGACAGGGCTGGAGTGTGTGACCTGTCACTAGGGCAGCCACGTGGGCCCTTAGATGCCTCTTGGGCACAGCCTGCAGCAGCAGCTCTGTGACCAGGCTGGCCATGGCCACTGAACACGTGGCACCTCTGGGCCTCAGCTGGGCCCCTGGGTGACGGGGTGCTGGGGGCCTGTGTGGAGGAGGGCCCTTCCTTCCCTGGAGGGGCCTGCTCTCTTCCCTTGCTTCCAGTAGTGGCCTAGGATTTTGTCCCTGACTGCCGTGGGAACAGATGAAGAAACACATCCTGGAGGGCGGTGGCAGGCCCCGCACACTGGTGGGGACCCAGCTGGGTGGTGGCCTCGCGTCCTGACCTTTGCCCCCAGGAGGTGGGGGCTCAGGTTGGCCTCTGGGTCCGAGGCCTTTGATGTGGTCGTTCCCGCTCTTTCCCCTGTGTGTTGGGACTCACTGGTCCACTGCGGGGGAGCAGGGTTCACACAGTGCTGGGGACTATGGGCCACACCTGTCCTTCACCCTGGGGGTGCTGAGGACTCCAGAGTGAGGCAGGGGGCTCACACTGCCACCATCCTCCCCAGGAGGCCAGTGCTGTGCGGGAAGCCCTGATGCCCAGCCTGGCCCTTGCCGCAGCCCACACTGGCGACCTCGAGGCCCTGCAGTCACTCATGGTGAGCCTGCCCCCTCCCCACCAACTCTCGCCACCCTGGCCTGTGGGGGTAGGGGTGCTGACCTCACTGGGGCTTTGGGGGCAGGTACCATGACCCTGCCCATGTGGGTGCACCCCACCTCCCCTGGCCTGGCCCTGCCCCGCCCTCCCTCAGGGGTCCTATGCCCTTGAATCACCCTAGGACAGTGACCTGAGCCTGGAGGACCCTCGTGGTCAAACCCTGTTGCATATGGCCGCCCAGATGGGCCACGCAGCGGTGGTCTCCAAGCTGCTGCAGAGAGGTGTGGCTGTGAACTCTCGTGGCAAGGACGGCCTCAGCCCGCTGCTGCTGGCCGTGAGGGCCAGGTACTGGGGGGCTGGCTCTGCTGTGCTGGGGGGGAGGGCGCTGGTCTGGTGCCAGTAAAGGTCATGTGGGGTGTGAACAGGCCAGAGAGGGAGGCCTCACCCAGTGAGCCAATCAGGGAGAGCTCACGGAGGAGGTGACCGCCACGCAGAGACAGGCAGGCCCAGGAGGACTCTGGCGCAGTTTCTAGAAAAGGAACCACCTCTGACAGCAGGAGGGACTCCGGGCGTATCTGTGGGGCTGGGGCTGGGGCAGGTAGGAAGTCAGGTCATGACAGGCAGGGGAGGTTCAGCCTGCAGGGGAGGGGTCTCCCCCTGGCCCTCGACCCACCCAGAAAAGTCAAGGCCCCACAGGAGTAGAAAGCCCCTGGCGTGGGGGACCCCTGGTGAGCCCTGCCCATCTTGTGCCCACCGCTCAGTTTTGCCTCCAGAGAGACAGCAGGAGCGGGCAGGTGTAGACAGGGAGACGGTCCACCAAGGACCCTATGGGTGGCCTTGGCCCGCTGCTGCTCTGGCGTCTGTCCCCACAGTGCAGAGCAGTGTGAGGCGCAGTGCGTGTGCGCACACGTGAGAGCCCGTGCAGGTATGCCAGGGCGGCTGGGCCTGCTGCACCCTGCGAGTGCTCTCATTCAGACCCTCTATCCTTGAGGCAGAGGTGACCCTGGCTTAGCGACAGGGTCGCACAGACCTGTTGGAGGGGTCCTTCTCCTTCCAGACCCACCTGAATTCTCTAGATCTGCTTCTCCTGGGGGTCTCTCCCCCTGGGGGTCTCTCCCAGGGGCACATGGGTCTGAGTCTCATGGCCACAGTTAGCGACTGTGTCCAGTCCTGGGCCCCGCCCTGTCCAGCAGCCAGTGGACAGGTGGTGAGGGGGTGATGGGGCCCCACCCTCTTTCCAGAGCAGGCCTGGGAGGTGGCAGAGGAAGGAGCTGTGGGGTTGACCCCTGCACCTGGCTGGGGTGATCTGGGCATCCCTGGGCATAGGTGGGTGGTGTGGAGATGGAAGGAGCTCACTCTGTCCTGCCCTGGCTGTCACAACACTCCCAGCTGGTTCCTAGGCCGCCAGCCAGCCCCGCTGCACGAGAGTGATGCGGGCTCCAACCCACCACAGAGGGCTCCGTGAGGTAGGGGAGGGGGGCCCGGGACCCTCCCAGCCCACCCCCACACTCCTCCCACGTAATTTAGGGCACACTCCAACACTTGGCCGGGGGTGTAGACACGCTTGTGGTGTGGGAGTCAGGGCACCTTTTATACTTTTCCCTGTAGCCGCAGGCCTGACCACTCTTCCGAGGTCTGGCTATCCCTCCCCAGCCCTCCCCAAGGCTGGGCTCAGCCTGCGGCCTCTGGAGCCTCCCTCGAGAGCGGCTCTGGGCCCCACCACAGCGCGGGGCTGGCTGACCCCGCTGTTCTTGTTTGCTGGCAGTGTCTCATGCCCACCCTACACCTGAGAGCAGAGTTGGGCACAAGTGAAAGTTTCCCCAGAGCCAGCCAGGCTGGCCAGGAAGGTCATGCTAGGGTGTGTGAGACAAGGGTTTGGGGAGCGGCAGGGCTGTCTGGCTCCATGTGGGACTGTCCCCCAGGGCACCGTCCTCAGCTTGAGCCGGGGAGACCAAGCAGGGCTCGTGGTTTGGGTGGAGGAGCTGCCTGGCACCTATGGATTTGGTGCCGGTGCTGACCCCACAGTGCCCAGATGTCCTGGGAAGGTGCCCTGGACAGATGGAGGAGCTGGGACCTTGAGGTGGCTTCCCGTGAGCCTGGGTGAAGGGCCAGGGCTGTGGGTTCCCAGACGGGCATGTCCTGGTCCCTGTGCACAGGACATGAGGTTCTCTGGGGTCTGAGCAGAGGGGGCACGCACGCCGGCCAGGCTGACGCTCAGCATGCTGTTCCCATGGCAGGCATCAGAGTGTCATCGAGCTGCTGCGGAAGGCAGGGGCCCGCCTTTCTCCCCAGGAGCTGGAGGACGCAGGGTCGGAGCTGTGCAGGTGAGGTGGCCCGAGCACCTGCGCTTTCGGGGAGTGGGCACAGGGCTGGAGGAAGGGAGGCCAGACCTGCTGGGAGGGACAGGCCAGCCTGGGTGTGGGGCCTGGGGAGGGAGAGCCCACGCCCCAGCTGTGCTCCAGCCTGGCTGTCCAGAGCATGTCCTGGGGAGTCATTCCCAGTTGAGAGAACAGTTCAGCGAGGGTGCACGTGTGTGCATGTGTGCATGCGTGTGCAGAGGGCTGGCAAGAAAAGGAGAGGCAGAGGGAGACCACCAGTCTGGGGTGCAGCTGGGATAGGGGTGTTGTGAGGGGCCTGGGTTTGCATCCCTGTAAGTCGTGAGCCTCAAGGCCCACAGCAGGTGGAGACTGGACGCCAGGCTGACTGTCTGAGGGTGGGGGGGCCGAGGTGCCTGCTCAGCAGGAGGAGGGCCCCAAACCTCTGGCCCCGTGTCCCCCAACACCTTGGCTCTGCCAAGGCCTTCCCCGGCTCCAGAGGTCCCTGGTCTTCAGAGTGGGGCGGGTGTACAGACCCAGTGCCTCAGTCCCCCGCACTGTCCCCAGTGTCCCAGGGGGAGAGCTTGCTGACTCATCTCTGCCTCAGAGGGGCAGGGTGGGGTCCAGGAGGGCTGAAGCTGGTCTTGGCTTTGGAAAGACTTCTGGGTGGCTTGGTCCAGTGCTGCACCCAGGGCAGGCCCTGCTGTTTCCATTGACGGATGGAGATAGGGAAACTGAGGTGGGCCAGTCCCATGGGACCTGGGGCTAGAATACCCTTCCGAGCTCTGCTTCGGCGTGGGCTCAGGCCTGCGGGAGGCGTGGGCCTGGGTACTGGCGGGGCCGACTCTGCCATGCGGCATGATTCACCACCAAATTCCCAGCACCTATGTGGGGGCCGCTGCGATGCCTTGCTTGCCCTCCACTGTCCCCAGCCTTACCCCAGAGTGGAGTGTGGGCTCCTCTGGGAGGGTCGGAGGCTGTGGTGAGGGCCAGGGAGGTGTGCCATGCCCCTCCCCCCCAGGGCAGGTGGATCCATGCCCCTTTCCCATGTGGACGCCATGCGGCTTGCTGGGGTCCAGGGCCACCTTACCAAGCTTCTGCGGTGCCTCCCTCACCCCCCGTACTGCCCGACTGTCCTTCCTCGCCCTGCTGTTGTGAAATATGAAGTTGGCACAGGTGCTCCGCAGGCGTGGGGGGTGTGCGCTCAAGTGTGTGTGCGCACACATGTGTGTATGCGTACACATGTGTGTATGTGTGTGAGTGAGTGCTCACAGTCCTGAGTCACAGTCACACCTACTGGGCGAAACCAGACTCCAGGCTGCCCGTCCAGTCCCGCGGCCCCCACGACTCCTGCCCCGGGGCTGGGCGCTGCTGGGTCAGCTGTTTGGGGCTGGCTTTGTACAAGCGCCCAGGGAACCGGGAGGGGTGGGCCGGTGGGTGGGTGGATGGATGGGTGCCTGGCAGGCCCTGACAGAGGCCCCTCCACCCCCAGGCTGGCACTCAAGGGGGACGTTGAAGGCCTGCGGGCATGGTGGCAGGCGGGAGCTGACCTGGGGAAGCCAGGCTACGACGGGCGCAGCGCCCTGCAAGTCGTGAGTGCCACCTCCTATGCCCTCTGGAGGCCGCCTCCTCCAGGAAGGCCACCCTGATTAGTCCACCAGCACCCCTCCACCCCTGCTCCTTCCCAGGAGCAGGAACTGCCCGGCTCTCCCTAGAAGGAGCACTGGGAGGCTGGCCCCTTCCCTATCCCAGGCCCCTGTAGGCTCAGAGCTCTGGGGAGGAGACTGGAGGAGACCCAGGGGCGGAGGGGGGCAGATCGGGAGGTGTGGGGAAGGCGTCCTGGTGGCTGGGGCTCTCTGAGGTCTTCCAGGAGCTGCAGGGTCCCCGAGGCGGCCCTCCCCACATGCTCTCTTCACAGGCGAAAGAAGCTGGGAAGCTGGAGGTGGTGGCCTTTCTGCAGAGCCCGGAGAGTGGGGCCCCGGCCCCAGGCTCCTGTAAGTCCCCAGCTCTGCTCAGGCAGGGCTGACGTCCCCCTCAGGGAGCTCCCATGGGCCTGGGCTGGAACCAGGGAATGTGTCCCAGAACCCCAACAGGCCGAGAAGGCGTGGAGGTTGGGTCTGTGGAACCCGTCCTGTCCCTCTGGGGGCGCACACTGTTCAGAGTGGGGGCAGCCAGGGCTCTGTGAGGGAAAGGCCCACCTTGGACTTTCCAGTCAGGCTACCTGGGGCCTCTGGGGGCCCCAGTGCACTCCAGACCCCTCGCCGCACCCCTCACGGGGCCGGTGCTCCCCAGTCTCTCAGCCCAGGCCCCAGCTGAAACCCCATCCCCACTCCACCACCTGGCACTCCTGGAGAGCGTCAAGGCTGACCAGACTCCCTGCCACCCCCAGGAGGGCCTGGACCCCACAGACAGGGCACCCGAGGGTGGGAGGACCCTGTCTCCACGCACTGCCTGGGCCTCTGCATGTTCTCAGGAGGCCTCACATTTGTAGGAAGTGGTGCCTGGCGTCTAACCTGAGACCAGTCTCCGCTGTGTAGCCGCTCCTTCCTGCCTGGCCACCCGAGGGGCCTTTGCACACACCCACCCGCCTGACCAGGACCGCCCGCCTGACCAAGACCGCCCGCCTGACCAAGACCGCCCGCCTGACCAAGACTGCCCGCCTGACCAAGACTGCTCGCCTGACTCGGACTGCTCGCCTGACAAAGCCCAGAGGGCTCTGTTGGGCAGAATGGCAATAAAGTTGCTGTGGGGACAGCTGCCTCCCCATGTCCCCAAGCCTGGCTGGATGTGTCTATCTTGGGTGCCACTGTGGGTGTGTGTAGGGGTTGAACCCAGGCTCTGGGGCAGAGGGTGGTGTCTGCAGCACCCTGGGGGCAGGAGGGGCACTTAGCCAGTCCTCCCAGCCTCTTCTCCTACCTGCCCAGCCTCTGTGTCAGCTCCAGCTGCCTCCTCCATGCGGCCTCTGCCCCTTCTCCTCCTCCTCCTCTTCCTTCTCATCTAGCTGAGGCCCCTCCTCCAGGCAGCCCACTGGTTGCTCCACCTAACTCCCCGATCCCCACACCTCCTTCCTAGGCCATTGCCCTGTTTTCCATCACCCCGCATCCCTGCACCTGTCCTCGTCACCGGGCAGGGGCACGCCAGCGCTCCAGAGGAGCTGACAGAGCCTGGGGGGTGGCCGGGAAGCTTGGCACCCCCTAGTACTCCCCACACTGCTGGCCTCCCTGCCGCCGACATGAGCAGTTGCGTGGGCTGTTGCTGCCGGCGAGGCAGGGAAGGGGTGACCTGCGTTGCCCGTGGGCAGGCAGCCCCCGGCTCTCCCAGGCTGGTGTGCAGCCCGTGCCGTGTTGGAGGCCTTACTGGGGCTGACATCAGGGGTTTGGACTTCAGTCAGTTCTTGGTCCAAACTTTAAATGCTGTCCAGCAGGGACAGGGCCTGCCCCAGGCTCATGCCCCCCAGTGAGAGCCCGCGGCCACCTCCCGGCCACGGACAGCCCCTGTCCTTCCTTGCTGGGTGTGAGGAGCTGCCCCCACCTCCTGCCTTTCTTCCTCAGAAGGATCTCACCTGTCTGTCCATCTGTCTGGTCCTTGGACCGGGGGCTTGGGAGGACAGGGCCCAGCGCGAGAGCATGTGCCCGTGGGTCCTGGGCAAAAGTGTGACCACGAGAGCCAGCCCCTGGCACCCTGGTGGGCTGGTGGGGCTCCTCGGTCTCATTCCCAGGCCCGGGTGGCACTGCAGCTGGCAGCCTCTCAGCGCCTCACCCAGACACTGGTGTGCCCAGGCCTTGCACAACCAGGCCACATGAGCACAGCAGGGCCCAGGAAGCCTTTGCCCCACACCCTGCTGAACCCTGTGTGGGGCGCAGGGCGAGGGGGATGGCACTGGAGAGCCAGGAGCCCCGTGTCACTGGTGGGCTGGGGCCGTCAGGGGCCAGAGGAGGTGGCAGGACAGTCAGACAAATGCCTGTGGAGGCGAGGAGGGGCGAGCCCGCCTCTGGAGTCACGTGGCTGAGCCCCCTGATGTCCTGCACAGCAGCTCCCCGGCAGCGCCTGCCCCTTCCCTCTGTTCTGGAGGGACCGGGCCGACCCGTTGCTCCGGCCACACCACGCTCAGCACTTCTGGAGGCGAGGCCCGCGGAGCCCAGATTGTGAAAACCACAGGTGGCTCACGTTACCCCACATGGCAGGACCCTCCCAGAGCAGGTGCCGACCTGCTGGTGCGGAAACGCCCACTGGGCCTGGGGTGAGCACCCTGCCGGTGTGGAAACGCCCATGCACCCTGGTGTCCACGCAGCGCCCTTGCTGAGCTGGCTTCTCCCCAAGTGGGTCAGGCTGGGCTCAACACAGAAGTTCGGCCTCGGCCTCTTGGGGCCACAGGGGTAGTAGGGGAAGCTGGGCAGATTAGGGGGGACTCCCCACAAGGACTGGATGGCCGAACCCTATTCTCAGGCCCCTCCACATGCTCATGGGATGCAGAGCCTGACCGTGGACAGCCCTGGATTGGGCAAGTATCAGGAAAGCTGCGAGCCACAGGCACACGGGGAAACCTCCTGGGGCATCCTTGGAGAGTGGTAGACTGGCCAGGGCAGTCCCTCCTCTGAGAGTCACTGAGAAGCAGGCGGGAGAGAGGGCCATGCTTGGGCTCCCTGGGCATGTGCTGGGCCTCCAGCTCCTCTGTGGGCATGACCACTTTGGGGTGCTCACATTCTGCCGTGTGTGTGGGGGGGGGCACCGGGTCACCCTCCCATTTTACAGCTGAAAAAACTAGGGCCCAGAGCTCTCCCGTCTTCACCCAGGGCTCCATGCTGGCACTGGGCAGAGCTGGGCTTGGTCCTCCTGCCCCCGGTCCAGCCCAGCTCTGCGCAGGCGTGAGGCTGGGTCAGCTGGAGACGGCAGTGAGGCTCAGCGCTGCGGAACGCGTGGGAGGCGGCCTAGGCCCTGGGGTGCAGACGCCCCTGAGGCCGCGTTGCTCATACCTGGTAATTTTACTCTGGAGAGACCTTGGCTCCCACAGCCCTTCAAGAATTATCTGGGTCCCAAGATTATCTCTGGAGAACATCTCCCTTTCACTACAGCTACTATCTATGGTTTCCCAGCATGGTTTTTTTTGTTGTTGTTGTTTGTTTTTATCTTAGAATCAGACTTCACAGTTAAGTAACCATATTGCTCTTGCATGCTAGGAAGTTCCTCTCTGGTCACACCTTGATATTTCCTGCTGCAAGGGAACCATGGAGGCCTGTACTTGTCACCTCCCCTCAACAGTCCCTTCTGACACTGAGCTAGTGCCCACCTTTGCTGAGTGAGGAGTCTGCCCTGGACTGGTGTACTGGGAACCAGAGATGTGGGCTCTTCTGGCCCAGGCTGTGGGGGGCATTTCCAAACTTCTCTACCTGGTCACAAGCCTGTGTCCCCCGCTATGCACTGCCCTCTGACCCTGCACCCACCCAGACCTACGACTAGACACAACACGTGGTTCTCCGCTTCCAAGAACGTCGGCCTCTGAGAAGTCTCTGTTCCTCTCCAAGTCTGATTCCCTGTGTACAAAATGGAAAACATAAAACGCTTACCATTGGCTTCGTAGGGTGGCTTTAATAGTCACCCTCCACACAGCACAGGTGACAAGGTCTAGGGCTCCCTCTGCTAGGCGGCTGCCTCCGGGCCGGGTCCAGCCTGTGCTGCTGAGTATAGGGGACACTGGATTCCCCTGAGGTGGCCACACGCAGCCACCCTGGGCTTGGATGAAGTATCGTTACCGAATCCCAGTACCTGCCCCAATTTGCTGAATCAAATAAATGGGACGAGACTTCGGAAAAAAGGAAAAATAAATGTATTGACTTGCTAGAAAATCAGAGAAACTAGTGAACAAAGGAATCAAGCCCCCTTCAGGAGCTGGCTCTTGGGGGTCACGCTGGCGGCTCATGTTTGCAGTTCCTGGAGTCCGTTCTTATTCAGGCCTGTGGGCCGGGGCCTGCCGGGTGTTTATCAGAAGGGGCGCAGTTCATGCCTTCCTTGAGTCAGTCCTTATTCAGACCCACAGGTGCCAGCTCCCCTTCGGCAGTAAATGGATAAGAACATGTTATTTGTTAATGGGGGCGAAGGAACAGGGAAGGGCAGAGGAGGAAAGCGTCAGCTTTGAAACGGGCCACCTTTTAGCTGCCAGGGTGGGGAGCAGACCCCTGTTACATTCTGACCACTCTGCAGCCCACCAGTGGCTCCAGACTGAGGGGAGGGATTTAGGGGGTCACCTCCCCGCCCCAGCTCTCTCTATTTCCCAAAGCCAGAAGCCTCCCCACTAGTTCCACTTCCCTGCACCCCGCTGGCTGCGGGGCCAGAGTCCTGGCTCGGGCCCCTCCCCGCGAGCTGCACAGGCCCTGGCCCGGCTCGGCTCGGGCTCCGGGTCAGCGTCCCGCTCCGCCTCGCTCCAGGCACCTCCAGGCGGCCCGAGCGCCCGCGGCTCTGTCGGGGACCGGCTGCAGGCATGGCCTCCCGGCGCCGGGTCCCCTCTCCCCTCCCCCAGAGGCAAGAGTCAGCCCAGAAACCTGCGGCCCCGGCCTCGCCCTGCCTCCAGTTTCACTTTCTCTTTATCCCTCCTCCGCTCCCACGAAGTCCTTTGAAGCGCTGGACGGGCGGGCTGGGCGCGCCGGCCGCCCCCGCTCCGCCCGCGCGCCGTGGCTGGTTCGGGTCCCCGCGCCCGCGGACCCCGCGGCGGGCCTGGCCCGGTTCGGCCGGCGGAGCGGGCGTGGGTCCGGGCCAGGTGCGCGGGCCGGGCGCGGGGCGGGGGCCGGGCGGGGCCGCGGTGAGTCAGGCCACCCCCGCCCGGGCGCGCCGCGCAGTCGGTCCCCGGCCAGGGACGGTCCGCCGGAGTCCCGCGGGCCCGGAGCCGCCCGGCCCAGAAAAACCGGTCGGGCCAGCGCGGCGCGGGCGCATTCCGGCGCCGGGGAGGGCGGCCGCGCCGCATAAAAGCCGCCGGCGCGCTGGCCGCGCCGCACGGAGCGCAGCCGCCTCCACGCGGGCCGCGGGGACTGAGCGCCGGGCGGGGAGCGGGGCGGGCGCCGGGGCTGCGCGACGGCGCGGAGGGCGCGGGTGCTTCTCTCTCCACAGGGCGTCGAGCCCGGGCGACGCGGACTCGCGCGCCGGGTCCAGTGGTTCTTAACAGTTCAACAGTTCTGTAGCGCAATTGTGAAATGTTTAGGACCACTAGACCCGGCGCGCCCGGCGGCGGCGCGACGACCACGACCCGGAGTCCCCGCGCGGCCCACGGTCAAGGTCAGAGGCAGGGGCGCGCCGGGGATCGCCTAGCAGGAGCCCGTGCACCCGGCTCGGAGCCCCGCGCCTGGCCCAGCCCCGCCGGCTGCGAGCTGCGTCCAGCCCACCCCGGGCCGGGCTAGCCCCATCTGCTGCCTTGGGGTCGCCAGCCTGCCCGCGACGGGTGACCCTGGGCTTGCACGCAGCCTGCCATCCAGCGCAGCAGGGAGGCGGCCGGGCGTGGCCTCCCGAGCTCTGGGAACCGCTGGGGTGGGGGCGCTGGGTTGCCCGCGGTCCTGGCGCGCTGCCCGCCTGGAGACACAGTCGCCACCCTCCTTCACCCCAGGGCCCCCGCCCTTGTCGAAACTCCTCGAAATTCCCAGCGGGAACCTGGCAGTAAGCCATCTCAGGTGCCCAGGGCGTCCCGGTGACTGGGGCAGCTGCAGCCACACCCTCCTGGGTGCTGGAGAGAGCCCGGGATTCTACCAGTAGGAGCCCCTCACTTCCCCAGGGGCCTGAGGAGAGCGCTGTGGGGCCCGCAGGGCTGGACACCGGTCCAGTGGTGTATGGTGAAGGAACCAAGGACCTGGAGCCAAAATTGAGCTGGGGAAGAAGTTTGGAGACCAGGTGTGGAGACAGGCCTGCAGCCTTGATGTGGAGTTGGTGGCTGCCATCATGGGCCAGAGTATCCCACTAGGGGCCTCGGGCTCCTCTGTTGTGGGGGGGCACCCACCAGAGAGGTCTGGGCAGGGGTAATGTGAGCCCCAGGTGGCCCCGGTGGGCATCAGCCAAGGGTCCCCTTCATTGCCAGCCTCAGCAGGGGCCAGGCCTGTCTGCCTGGGGGCTGCCTGGGAGATGGGGCTAACCTGACTGGAGCCCGCCTGGCCTATAAGTCTGGCTGAACCCTCTGGGGCAAAGAGAGGACCCCCTCTGGAGCCACCCTCCTGGATCCAGTGTTTAGGGGAGCTGCTGGGCAGTCTGGGCTGGTCAGACAGGCCTGAATTTGAGGCCCCCTGGGGAACAGCGTCTGCTCCCTCTTCACCCACCTGCACATGGGAGGGGACACTCCTCCCTCCCAGGGCTGATGTGAGGACCCCAGAGCTGTGCTGGGAGGCGGCCATTGGCATGGTGGCCCCTGGCCACCCGTGTGGAGGGAACACTATTCCCTGGGGGAGCACCTGCCCTGGATCAGCACCTTCCCGGTTGCTCCTTGGGCTCTGGCTTGAGAGCTCCCGGTCACTGGCAGCGTGGCGGTGGCCGTGGGTCCTAGGTGCTCAGAGGGGCCAGAGGGTCTCAGCAGTGAGGCGGCCTGCAGCCGCCATGGCCCCCTGGGGCAGTTGAGTTGTGTGCCGTATTCTCAAGGGGCAGCTGCAGGGTCTCAGCGGCTCAGGGAGAGGGCCCATGGCTGGGTGGGGGTGGCGGCTGTTCTTGTCTGTAACTTTGAATCATTCTGCATGGTGCAAATATGTATATTCCAGGTTGATAAAAATAAACGTATTCCAGAGCATCGCTGCGTCCCTGAGCCATGTGTCCTTTCTGGGCCTCGTCCCTGTGACCTCTCCCTGCAAGCTAACCACCCTTGGGTGGGGGTTGCCTGGTCCTCACCCAGGACCCTGATTCTGTCTCTGGCCCTTTGGTCTCCAGGGAAGCCTCCAGCCCTTGCCCCCAGCTTTCTTGGAGCTGGGGTGGGTGACATCTCTAGAGCACAGCTGACTGTATCTGACCCCCAAGCCAGGCTGCAGGGCCAGACCCTCCCTTGGGTTTGAGCCGGCTGTCTCAAGGAGGCAAGCTGGGGAGTGGGTGTGGCCCCAGGGTCCCAATCAGGCAAGCTCCAGCCTGCTTCCTGCTTCCCCCAACAAAGTCCCTCTGTTGTTCCCCACTAGAGGCCATGGGCTGGCCCGGGGACCTGGCAATGGGAATGGGTGAGGGACGACTCCACCCCCCCAGCCCCTGCCCCGGGGCATGGGGGACTGAGAGACTGTGGTGGGTTCAAACCCCAGCTCTGCCACTCACAAGCATGAAAGCTTGGCAAGTCCCTTCTGCTCTCTGAGTGCCTGTGTCCCCCTCTTGCAAAGAGAGGCAAAATGCGCAAAAATGCGCTGGAGGGCCGCATTGTAGCCAGGGCCTTGGAGGATCCAGGGAAGGCCCCAGGTGACAATGGGGAGGAGCCTCACAACAGGCCTCTCTGTCCCTGGGCTGCCAGAAGACCAGACCTGTGCTTCCCGGCACCCCAGCCCCTGCACTCCCGGCCTCTCTGTCCTGTCCAGTGGGTACCATTCTCTCTGGCGATGGGCTTGCTGAGCATCAGCTGTGCAGAACTCCAGGGTCTTCTTCCCCAGCCCCCTCCCGGGGCTGCAGGGTGGATGTAAGACCCAGTTCCTCCTGGGATGTGAATAGGTGGCCACAGCGCCTTTGCACTCCGCTTCCTCTGCCTCTCTGAGTAGAGCCGGGCTGCTGCGGTGGGCCGAGACTGCTCTGGCTGGGCAGATGGAGGGCCACACCCGGAGCACGGGGCACGGCAAGACACCCCTGGATGACTGGCCGACTGGTCTGCCCAGGTTTGCCTGGGGCTTTCCAGGTTTAGCACTGACAGTCTTGTGTTCTGGGAACCCCCTCAGTCCTGGGCAAACTGGGACGACTGGTCACCCTGCCCTGGACCAGTTCACGGTACACAACCCTAGCCACCCGGGCCACTCACCAGCTCGTCTTTCCCATGGGAGAAATGAAGCTTCTGTCTTTTCCTGTGTGTTTCTGTGGTACTAGGGATTGAATCCAGGGGTGCTCTACCACTGAGCTACGTCCTCAGCCCTATTTTGTTTTTTTGTTTTGAAACAGGGTCTTGCTAGGTTGCTGAGGATGGCCTTGAGTTTGAGAGTCTCCTGGCTCAGCCAAGTACTGGGATTATAGGTGTGTGCCATCACGCCCGGCTAGCTCCTGTCTTTTTAAAGCCACTGTTAGAGCCAGGTGTGGTGGCACACGCTTGTAATCCCAGTACTTGGGAGGCCGAGATAGGAGGATCGCAGGTTCACGGCCAGCCTCAGCTACTTAGTGAGGCCCTCCACAACTTAGTGAGACCCTGTTTCCAAATAAAGAATAAAAAATAGGATAGTGGGAGTGTTGCTCAGAATGCCCCTGGGTTCAATCCACAGTACCGCTAATAATAATAATAATAATAATATAAAATAAAAAATATCCATCAGAGTTGCTGGGCCAGTGTGCTAAGTCGGGGTTCTCAGGTTTGGCAGCCGACTCTCAGGAGGGGCTGGTAAAGAACACGGAGGCCCAGGCTCCAGGAGCTAACACGGGCTGGAATGTGCGTCTCTACTGAGTTTCTGGGAGATTCTGGTGAATACCCAGGGCTCGAGCCACTGTCCTAAACAGCAGGGAAAAGGGTTTGAAGAAGGGAGACAGGTTCCTGCTGAAGGGCAAAAACAGCCGCATGGGAGACAACCATGCAGCCAAGAGATTTATTCAAGCGACAGGGGGTCAGCGACGGTGGGGGGGGGGGTCAGAAGAAAGGCGATCAAAGAGGGCGCGCACAGCCACGTTTGGGATTAAATTCGGGCTTAAGCTGAGTTGGCCCGTTGCCATTGGTTGACCAGATCTGGTGTTGCATCTTATTGGAGGACTGTGTGGCTTTTAAACTTATTGGTTGGTGGGATAGCAGGTGAGCTGGAAGCCTGAACAGCTCCCAGGAAGGGGCGGGACCCTTTTGGGAAGCAGTAACTAGGCATGGGGGCTGGGTTGGGAGGAGAACCCCCTCGGAGAACCAGTTCGACCCATCATTCCCCCCTTTTTGATATTGTTTGGGAATTGTGCATCGTGTCTTTCCAGCTACTTCCTGTTGTCAAAGGGGGCGACGGATTGCAGGGGGGGAGACTGGGCTGACCTGGTTCCAGGGAGAGGAGAATACCCAAAAACCCTGCACCAAACATGTAGATTCAGCCGGAGTAAAGTCCATTAGGGTGCCCCGTAGCCATAGGTCCGCCAGTGTTGTTATCCAGTCTGCAGTTCCCATGGAAGGGGGGATGAGCCAGCTGTCCATACTCAGCACGTCCAGGAATAAGCACCATCTTTGGTATAGCATTTTTTTGCTGGTAGGTACCTGAGCATGAGAGGAAAGAGAGAAAGAGGAAAAGGAAAAGAAGAGGGATGGGGTGGGGGTGGCCTGAGCCTCCGCCGGGGTTTAGGCAGTCCACGGATCATCCTGGAGTAAATAGGGGCCTGCAGTTGGCGGCAGCTGATAATCCCTAAGGAGGAGCTGATTGAAAGTTTGGTTAGAAATTTTGTTTATTTGGATTTGTAAAAATTTCATAAGGCAGGGGAGGAACATGCAAGAGGAATATCCCAACTAGAGGGCCCATAATTGGCAAGAGCCAGGTTAGGATTGGATTGTTAAGGGATTCCCATATGTTGGAGTTAGGCCCCGAGGAATCCTCGAGAAACCTTTCTCTTATACTATGGAGGTATTTGATGTTTGTTTCTACTACCTGTGACTTGTTGATGTAATAGCAACAATCTTCTTGGAGAAAAATACAGGTCCCACCTTTTTCGGCTGTCAATAAGTCAAGGGCCCTTCGGTTTTGCAGAGTGGCTCCAGCTAGGGATGTGATTTGACGCTGCAGGGAGGCAAGGGATTGGGCGGTCTCCTCGATTGCACTTTGCATTTCAGCCTGGAAAGTCTGAAGTTGTGAAATGCTATATTCCAGGGAGGTTGCACCTAGTCCGGTGCCTAGGAGAGACATTACCAGTGACGCCCCAGCTACGACAGGGAGAAAGACTGCCCTTTTTTGTCAGGAAGGGGGGGTAGAGAAGGAGGTTGGTTGAGCTAAATATGCCTGACGTCCCTCAGTAAAGGAAAGTAATGTGAGTTGTGGGGCCAGGGTTGTAGGGATACAAGGTGTGTGAGGGGAGTCGTTAATATTTTTATGAAGAGTGCCGTTACACCAATAGAAAACGCCGTCCGGAGCCGGTGGGTAAGGTGGTAGGCGTGTTTGATTGCAAATGTGGGAGTGGTTGGGGGAAGGTGCGTAGCAGAGAGGAAAGGTGTCGGTGGAATATAGGGGAACACCAGGGATTGAAAACGTGTCTGGGGCTCCTGCTTGTTGATCTGATGTGGGTGTGTTGTGGACTGCCGGTAAGGATGGGAAAGGAACTGCGATTAAAGGGGGTTGCTCCAAATTGGCACAGAGAAAGCAGTCGGAGGAAGGGACGTGAGAGGTGTTTAAAAGATGGAGGCCTTGACTAAGAAAAGAACCAGGTGAGGAGAGTAGGGGCTGAGTTAATCTGTGTGTGTAGGACTGTTCTTCTTGTGAGATTTGTGTGATTATTTGGCTGAAGGACTGCTGGGGATCCATCTTTGTTTCCCGAGAAATGGTAATGGTTTGGGTGGGGTAGCTGTCAAAGTTACTACGATAAACACCTCCGGTGACTGATTGGCCCCAAATAGGGTTGGAGGGGTCCATTATATGAAATATCTTTGTTCCCCCGAGTTCTCTTCCAGAATGGTAGGGAGAGTAGGCTGACGGCAGAGTCTGAGCTTAAGCGAGTTAGATGACAAGGGGATGGAGGTAAAATAGAGTTTTGGGGGCTCCTTTGGGGAGGAGTCTGTCGTTGGGCAGGTGGCCGGTTTGAGCCTGGAGATATGAATCCAAGGAGTCAGTTTTCCAGAGGCCTCTTGAGCTTGGCTGCCGAGGGTGTGCACAGCACAACCTGGAGGGGGCCTATCCACTTTGGTGTGAGGGGGCGTATTCCCGAATCCTGAGGGGGACCGGAACCATTCTATCCTGTGACATGGACTCCCTGGGAGCCCAGACAGGGCCTCGGTGGGTTGCCTGTGCTCCGGGGCTCCAGTTTGGGTGCTGTGGCCCCCGGTGGGCCACGGGCTCCTCAGGGAGGGGTGCAGGGGCTGAAAGGCTGCTTTTGCCCGGGACTCCCGCTCCCTAGGGATAGAGGCCCAGGACATGAAAAGCCGCAGGTGCAGGTGATGGGTCGGAGCTGGTTGTAGTGGCCCATGCCTGTAATCAAGGTTTGGGGGAGGCTGAGAGACAGGAGGATTACAAATTCAAGGACAGCCTCAGCAACATAGCAAGATTCTCAGCAACCTGTTTCAAACGAAAAATAAAAAAAGACTGGGAGTGTAGCTCAGAGGAAGAATGCCTTTGGGTTCAATAGTTCAATCCTCAGTAACACACACACACACACACACACACATATACACACACACACACACACACACACACACACACCCAAAAAACAAAAAATCTTTATTTATTTACTTGACAAAATAAAAGTTGAATGTATTTGTTTAGCTTGTTTTGAAAAATGTATACATTGTGGAATGGCTAAATCAAGATAATAAACATATTTTTTCACGTACTTATAAAAATTTTTTATGGTGAGAACAAAAAAATCTACTTTCTTAGTAATTTTTCAAGAATTCAGTACATTGTTATTAACCATAGTTGCCATGTTGTACAATGTATCTCTAACTTATTCTTTTATTCCTCCTAACTGAAATTTTGTATTTTGTATCTTTTGACCAACATCTCCCTGACTATTTCTTCTAGTATCTTAAGGTAGAAATGGGGTCATCTACATATGACCTTTCTTTTTTATACAGCGAACCCAGCTGTATAACGTATTTTCAAAGTATTTGGGAAGCCAGGCAGGGTGGTGCATGCCTGTAATCCCAGTACTTAGGAGGCTGAAACAGGAGGATCACAGGTTCGCGGCTAGCCTCAGCAACTTAGTGAGGCCCTCCACAACTTAGTGAGACTGTTTCAAAATAAAAAGAATAACATAGGGCTGAGGGTATAACTCAGAGGTAGAATGACCCTGGGTTCCATCCCCAGTTACACACACACACACACACACACACACACACACACACACACAGGTATTTGGGAATAGCTTGCTGATACTGATTTTAAATTTAATTGTACCCTGGTTAGAGGCCATACTCTGTGTTATTTGAGTCATTTTAAGTTTATTGGATTTATTTTATGGCCCATAAGATGTTTTATCTTGGTAAGTATTCTGTGTATATTGAAAATGAATGTCAATTCAGCCATCACGCCCGGCCTAATACATTTTTTTTTTTTTTGCGGTACTGGGGATTGAACCCAGGGGCATTCTACCTCTGAGCTACGCCCCTGGCCCTATTTTTTTATTCTTTATTTTTGAAACAGGGCCTCACTAAGTAGCTGAGGCTGGCCGCGAACCTAGGATCCTCCTGTCTCAGCCTCCCAAAGTACTGGGATTACAAGCGTGCGTCACCATGCCTGGCTGTAATTACACTTTTTCAACTGGCTTCTTTCATTCAGCATAATGCCCTCAAGGTTCATCCACGGTGCGGGATGTGCGAGGATATCTTTCCTTTTTAAGGGTGAATAATGTTCCATCGCATGGACAGACCACATTTTGCTTATGCATTCATCTATTGATGGACACACAGGTTGCTGCCACCTTTAGGCTACCGTGAGTACTGCAGCTGTGAAATGGGCGTGCCGCCAGCTTTCGCTCCCAGCCCCAGCGTGGTTTAGATGTGGTCTCTTTCCCTCAGCTCTTGCAGGTGGTCCTGAGCGGAGCCTTGCATCGTTCATTCACCTCGTGTGCTGATGCACACTCCATGCAGGCTCTGGGGGACCCTCCGCACCTCTCCAGATCTGCCTATCTGTGCAATCTCCAGCCACTCTGGTTCCCCAGCCCCTAACTGTGCCTCCTCTACTCAGGGGCACCTGTGAGCAACTCCTGGGTCCCCCCTTCCTGTGCAGAGGCCTGCAACATCTCTCCAGGCAGCAAGCTTGGCAGGCATAGAACTCACCTCATTGGTTTTCCTCTCTCAGGGATCACTCTCCTGTCTTGCCCCAAAGCTAATGTTTGCAAACCGTTGTTTCATGTATTTTGTAAGAAAAAAAATATTTTTCTTGGTACTGGGGGTTGAACCCAGAGACATTCTACCTCCAAGCTACACCCCCAGGCTTATTTTATTTTGAAACAGAGTCTCACTAAGTTGCTGAGGTTGGCCTTGAACCCGTGATCCTCCTGTCTCAGCCTTGCAAGTTCTGGGATTACAGGTATGCACCATCATGCCTGGCTTCAAATTTTAAGTTACTTCTGTTGGGAGCATAAATCTTGTCCCTGTTATTCTATTTTGGCCCAAAGCACTTCTCCTTGGCACCTCCAGACAGCCGGCCCCTCCTCCCACCTGTGGGTGATAGGCATCTGTCTACCACTTCCCACATGGTTGGGTTTGGGGCTGGCATGTCTGCAGAATCTTGTGTGTTCAAAGCTGGCTCTCCACTGTAGCAAGGTTTGGGTGGGGTGTGGCTGGAGCAGGTGGGTCCCTGGGGCTGTGGCCTTGAGTACCACATCTGTCCCTAGTCACTCCCTGTCTCTCTCTGGAGCAGCTTTCCTCTGCTGCGCTCAGGGGTGAGGCCGGCTCTCCCCATCACAGGCAGCAGAGGTCCCAGTGCGGCATCTCACACACAGCATTTGCATGAGGGCTGGGGCAGCACATGGACTAGGCAGGGAGGCCGCCTTTAGTCGAGGCTGCCTGGCAGTGTCTGCTGCCTGGCAGAGCCACTCGGTCCCTCCTGAGGGACCTCTCCAGGTGTCTCTCTTCCAGCCTTCCTTTAGCTCTGGCAAAACCTCACCCCAAACCCCATCATGAGTGAATTGTGGCTTGGGAAGATGCCCCAATACAGAGGCTAAGGCACTGCCCTGGCTAAAGCAGCACTTGGTAACACATTTGACCAAGTCTGGCTTATGTAGTCTTTATTCTTTCTGGTTCTAAAATATACCCATATAAAGATTTGCTTTTTCTTTGAGAACCACTCTGGTCTCAGACCACGTGGTGATGTGTTGTGTTCATTTCTTTTCTTTGTAATTTCCATTTGGATCTCTTGTAGGAGTTGCTCAGAGGTACATTTTTACTTTTATCTACATATTTAAATTAAGTGAATATTTTAAAAGGAATTTAAACATGCATATAATTTAAAAAGTCAAATAATCATAAGACTTATTGAGGAATACTGAAGCCTCCTGCCTCACCTGTCTCCGCCCACGCCCCGCCTTGGGCAGCAGCCTCCTGCAGCTGCAGCTTCTGATATTTTCCTCTCTGCTCCAAATAACCCTGTGTCTCCTGCAAGTCTTCAGTTTCTTGCACTACCTAGGGATCAACTATGAAAGCTGAGGACCCCAGGGGCATTCTACCTCTGAGCTGCACTCCCAGCCCTATTTTATTTATTTTGAAACAGTGTCTCTCTAAATTGCTGAGGGCCTCGCTAGCTTGCTGAGGCTGGCTGTGAACTTGCGATCCTCCTGTCTCAGCCTCCCAAGTACTGGAATTACAGGTGTGCGCCACCACACCCAGCTAAGGTTTTCTTTCTTTAAAAAACTTGACGAGGGAGCCGGGTGTGGTGGCACACGCTTGTAATCCCAGTACTTGGGAGGCAGAGACCGGAGGATCCAAGTTCATGGCCAGCCTCAGCTACTTAATGAGACCCTCCGCAACTCTGTGAGACCCAGTTTCAAAATAAAGTATAAAAAATAGGGCTGGGGGTGTAGCTCGGAGGTAAAACGCCCTTGGGTTCAATCCCTGGTACCGCAAAAAAAAAAAAAAAGGTCTAAAAAACTTGACGAGGCCCTCAGTCACTTAGTCAAACCCTGTTTCAAACTAAAAAATAAAAATAAGACTGGAGTGTGGCTCAGAGGTTGAATACCCCTGGGTTCAATCCCCAGTACCGCAAAAAAAAAAAAAAGAAAATAGGTTATACACTGCTAGATAACCAAAATGTCAAAGAAAAATTAAAAAGTCAGCATTCCAACTTCAGCCTCAGCATCCCAACTTCAGCCCTTCAGCTCATGTTCTTACCATTTTTTGGGGGGGTTACTGGGGATTGAACCCAGGGGCGCTCTACCTCCCAGCTACCCCCACCCCTTTTTATTTATTTATTTTTTGTTTTGAAACAGGGTCTCGCTAGGTGGTTGGGAGTCTTGCTATGTTGCTGAAGCTGTCCTTGAACCTGAGATCCTCCTGTCTCAGTCTCCCAAGTACTAGGATGCCAGGTGTGTGCCACCACACCCGGTGCTGTCACCACTCTTTATGTGGCACACTGCTGCTGCACACTCTTGTATCACACACATTCACACTCACCCAGAGCTCAGCTGCACTGCGCCCTGGAGAACTCCCTGTGAGAGGGGAGGCTGGGGGTGTCTGGCATGCGAGGCTTACACAGAAGGCTTGGCAGAGCCCTTCCTGAGACAGAGGCGGGGCCATGCAGGGGATGCATCTGTGCGGGGGCGGGGGGCTTCCCAGATTTTTCTCAGGTTGTGCCATAAAGTAAGGGGCCCGGGAAGCTCAGTAGGACACCTGCCTGCCATGTGTCCCGCTTCTCCCAGACACTGCCCATTTCAGAATGGAGGCTTAGTCCAGTCTGGGAGGGGCAGAGGGAGAGGGAGAGGGAGGGGTGGGGCCTCGAGGCCTCTTGGAGGCACGCAGGGGGCAGCAGGGTTGACAGGAAGCAGGAGCCCTGGGATCCGTGCCTTGTGCTAAACCCTCTCAGGGTTCTAGGGCAAGCCCCTGCTGCTCTCAAGGCCTCAGTTTCCCTATCTGCTTAGGGAAGTGATCGCCTAGTTTCCCTAAGCAACTGTGGCCAAGGTGCGCCACCTGCTGGCCTCCAGTGCAGTGTCCTCGTTCCAGATGTGACTGAGCTGGGTAGAGACGGGACACTTGCCAGGGCTTGGGTGCTGGGGTCAGGGAGGGTAGTTTAGGCAGCTGGACACAGGCATATATATGATAGAGAGGGGGCTAATCCTGCAGAGGAGCCCCGGGCAGGGGCCTGCAGGCTGGCTGGCGATGGCAGCTTGAGGTGGGACACTCTGGAAAGCTCGGGATTTCTACCAGGTAGGCGCTCTGGCAGGTGGGCTGGAGGCCAGGGCTTTCCCGTGGCAGTGCGGGCACTGGTTGAGAGTCCAGGGCACACTCAGTGCCACGCACATTTCCTCCCAGGTGCTGAGATGCTGCAGGTAGGCTCGGAAGGTTTCCACCTGGCAGGGAGGGGTCCTCAGGCTGCGGCAGCGGGGGCTACAGTGCTTGCGGGTCACGTGGGGCCGACGTGGCTTTCTCAGGCTGGGCCGCATGGTCCTGACGAGTCACCCGAGGAGGGTCTGACACTGCAGCGGTACTCTGGGTGGGTGGGAGGGACAGGAGCCCCTCTGCTGTGGGACACGCGTAGGACCTGGCCAAGAACGCTGGCAGGGGAGCCAGGCATTCCTTTATTCCATCAGCGAGTATGAGCGGGTTTCCTCCGTGCCAGGTCCTGGGGAGAGCACAGACCTCCTGCCCTCGCAGAGCGGACTTTATCGTGGGGGCCGGCCAACCAACAAGACAAATGAGCATTTCAGTGAGTCCTTGGTGAGTGCTGAGGACAGCAGGAGTGTGCTGGGGCTGCTGGCAGGGACTGATGGAGCTTTAGCTAAAGTGGGCGGGAAGACTGCTCTGCCAAGGTATGTTCAGAAAAGACCTGGAGAAAGGGGGTGATGTCGTCCCCCCAACCCCTGCCCCCAGCAGTGGCAACAGGCTGTATGTCTGGGGGCAGTGAGGAGGCCTGACAGGCTGGGGCAGAGCTTGGGGGCGGCCATGCCCTGCAGGGCACCTGGCCTCAATGGGCAAGATGGGGAACAGAGGGTACGTGCAGAGAAGGGGGTGACCCATCCACCTTCTTCAAGCTCTCCCTGGCTTCTGCGATAGACCGATGGAAGGGGGCGCCCAGGGATGCAGAGCCTCTGGGCAGGGCTACTGCAGGGAATGTGACAGCGGCAGAGCCAAGGCCAGGCCCATGCAGTCTGCGAGAGGCGGCAGGGACAGGAGGTCCCGATGGACAGGACGTCCGGTGGTGGGAGTGAGCAGGAGTAGAGGACGACTTCAGGGTGACTGCATTGGGTGAACAGTGACAGAGCGAATGAAAGAGGCTTCACTCAGCCCCCTCCCGAGCTACCCACCCCGGACAGGGCGGAGCACTGGCTGCAGCGCACCAGCCCCTCCTGGCGCTGGCCAAGGTGCTGAATCCATGGTGCCTGGTGAACCAGCGCTCAGGGCCTGGGGATCCTACCCAGGAGGCGGGGATGTGGGAGAGGGCAAGAGGGGCAGGCCTGTGCAGTGGCCAGTGGGGGTCCCCACACTACAGGCAGTGCCCGTCCATGTCAGTCTCTCTTTCTCTCCGCTTAACAGATCCTCTTCCCAGTGCCCTCTCTGGCTCCTGCGGCCCGCAGTGGAGTTGGCCAGCCTTCACTCCTTTCCCTGGGCTGGGAGATCCCAGGCCAGGGTCCAGCCCCCTCCCCCCACAGCTGCTTCCTGGAGGCCAGGCTCTGGGGACAGAGGGGGATAAGGAGGCAGCAGAACTCAGGACCAAGGAGCCCGGACTCCATACAGGATCACGATCAATTCTGGCAAGTGACTTCACTGCTGAGCCTCAGTTTCCTCATCTGTAAAATGGAGACCGTAATGACACCTCTCCTGGCATCCTGGTGAGCACTACATGAGCCAGCACTGTCAAGTGGGTAAACAGTACTGGCTCCCAGGGAGCACCAGTGTTCCAGCAACAGACAGGCCACCCCCCAGGTACTCAGACACCCCCTGATGGGCTGCTACAGGTGACCTGTCGCCACGGGGACCTGAGGTTGCCTCCCCTTGTGGACAGGGCTGGGGGGCTGGCTGGCTGCTTTCCTGGGGCACCCTCCCTCCTCCTGCCTGGTGGGAGCTGGGCCTCTGCATGCTCCAGGGGCCAGCGATCCACCAGGCATGGGGAGGGTCCCAAGGCACCCTGGAGATGAGAGGGAAGGTTTCTTGGGGTGAGGTCTGTTGATGCTGAGTGTGGTTCTGGGGCCACACTTTAATTCCTGTCAGCTTGGGCCCTCCCACCCTTCCTAATCTCTTTATTAAACACTAAAACGAGTGGTTAAGACAATCCATAAAAGAACCACACAGAAGGGTATAAAATGGAAGTGAAGACCCGCCTTGATCTCACCCCAGAGGTCACGGATCCATGTGTCATGCCCCTGCCAGCAAAGGCCCAGGTCTTGATGAGCATAAATTTTCCCTAGAAATACACATAGCCACACTGTACACGTCTGTGCTGTCTCTGTCCCATGTCTGGGCCATCATTCCAAGAGCTCCCCCCAGTCCCACCTGCTGCCCATCACTGTCACAAGGATGAAGTGTCAGGATTGGCAGTTTTGCACGCCACTTCCAGGAGTTGATTTCCCTGTGCAAGTCTGCAAGCTTGCCAGCTGTGAGGCTGGAGAGGAAGTGGGCTTAGAGGGACTGCTCTGTGTTGTGTTGAGGTGCCGTCCAGGGAGAGATGGGGGGCTCCTCAATGTCAGCAGCTGGTCAGGGGGACCCAGGACTCTACATGCCCGGTGCCGGAGTCTGGCCACTTCAACCTCCATGAAATACTGCCGCACGCGGGTCTGCCTGGAGGCTGAGCTCCGGCAATTAATCCGGGGAGGCTCTGCTCAATTGCAGGAGGGTTTTTCTGTTTTGCTCCCTTGGCCTAGATTTCCCCAGGGACAGCTCTGATCGGCCGCTGCGGGCCTGATAAATTAAATGTTAAAAAATCCCCACAATGACTCTAATCAATCCACAGAGATGGCGGGTGGCCCCCTCCCAGAAGCCTCCGGTACACAAGAGGGATTCCCCCCCCCCAAGATTCAGGGTCTTGGAGGCGATGGGGTGGGGGAATAGAAGGGGAGGATCTTTTCCTAGTTACCTGCAGTGAAGGAGGAAGGAGGGTGGCAGCCCCTCCTTCTGGAGCTAGACCCCCAATCCAGGCCAAGGGAGCTGACTGGAGGGGGCTGACAGGGGCCCCCTCAGTTTGCCCTGATCTCTGTCCGAGGCCAGGGGTGGCCCTGGGGGCAGGGAAGGGGGGCAGCTCCCTGCCTCTCTCCTGCCTGGAAGCCTGGGTGGGGGCGGGGCCAGTGTCACTGCTGGTCCTGCAAATAAGTGTTTATGAAGAGCTTGCTGGAGACCGGAAGGACAGGGCTCCTGGACCGAGTCAGGTTGAGACAACGGCCTTCAGTCGCCACTGGGGGGAGTCAGGGGAGGGACGGGGAGCGTCTCTGGCTCCCGGTGGAACGGTGGTGGGAGATTCCAAGGTCCTCGCTTGGCAGGGCCGTGTGGAGGGGTGCAGGGGGCAGCGTGCTCGCTGGCCCAGCCTCAGCAGCGCCTCCAGGCACTGGCGCTTCTGAAAGGGCCCCCTTCCCTTCCAGGTTCAGTTCAAGGCTCACCATCCCTGGACCTCGTCCCGCAGCACCCTTTAACTCCCAAAGATCTTTCCTGTGCGCCCAGGAAATTTAGGTGACCCTCTTTCCCTTCCTGACCCTCTCTGCCCCGGCATCCCGCCCGCCTGCACACCAGGCCAGGAGGGCCGCACCATAGGAGACCTGGATCCCCGTTTGGGTTTGTGTCCCGGCAGAGCCCCCAGCTGCCCCCGGTTCTTGGCTCTGAGAGTAAACTGGCTGCACCTGGAGGCTAGCCAGAATCCTCTAGCCCGCGGGAAGCCCAGAGAATGCGGCTGAAGGCGTCGGAGTCCGGGGCAGAGAAGGCCACTGGTGGTGGCAGACTCGGGTTCCTGGAGTGGAGGCGCGGAGACCGAGGGCCCCGCCACCCGCGCTCTGGGATTCCTCAGCCAAGGTTGGACCTTGGGATGGGGACTTTCTAAGAGTCTCCCTGGTAGGGGTGGCCTGGAGCTTCAGCGGGGTGGGAGCGCAAGGTCACCGGCTCCCTAAACATTTAGGGACCGGGACCTCAAGGTGAGAAGTTTCCTGAACAGATTGGAGGGGGTATGGGCTGCGATTATGCTCGGTACCGGCAGAGGTTTCGGGGAGCCTAGCGCGGAGGTGTTGCCCCTGCCTGCGCTCCCCGCCCCCGCCAGCGCCTGCGGCAGGAGGCGCCGATGTGATGTCCGGGACGCGCGAGGCAGTTAGTGAGAACCCGGCAGGGTCTTGGTCCCCATCCTCCGCTCCGCAGCGAGCGGGGCCACTGCCCCCCGTCCGCGTGTCCGGCGCGCCGCCGGGGCGGAGGGGGCGCTGTCGGCGCGGGCGGCGGGCGGCGGGCGGGGCCGGAGCGCGGGGGCGCGCGGCGCGGAGGAGCGCAGGGCCCGGGGGCGCGGGCCGCGGAGGACTGGGGGTCTGGCGGGAGGCCTGCGCCGTGCGGGGCGCGGCGGCGGCGGGCGCGCGGCCAGTGAGCGCGCTGGCGGGGAGGCGGCGGCGGCGGGAGGCGCTCGTGGCCGCTCGCGGTGCTCCTCTCCTCCATGGCGCTGCCCGGGCCCCCCGAGCCGCCCCGCGGCGCGCCCCGCAAGGCGCCCAGCCTGCTGGAGATGGGGGCGCTCTGCCTGGACTCGGAGATCATCCTGGGCTTCACCAGCCACCTCCTGCGGCGGCGAGGCAAGGTGAGGCCGGCGGGGCCGGGCAGGCGGCGGAGGCGCTGTCCCGCGACTTCGCGCTGCGGCTCAGGGTGCGGCTGGGGAGGCGCGGCGGGTCCCCGGCCGAGTCCCGCCGCCTGGGCGGGGACTCGCTGCCGCACTTTGCCGGGCTGGTGCCGCCCGCGTCTCCCTCTCCTATCAAGGCTGTCCGCCGGACCCAGCCCGAGGCGGTCAGCCAGGGCGGATCGTGCAGCGCGGGGACCCGGGTCTCACCTTGTGCCTTGCTGGGGTGGGGGAGGCAGGGGATCCGAGGGTCCCGGAGGTGACTCTGGCTCTCGCGTGCACATCCGTGTTCTTCGGGGGCCGTCTCGGCTCCTTCCGAGACCTCGGGTGTAGGGCGTGCGCGTGCTTCCCGAAGCTCCGCGGCGGTGCAGAGAACTCAAGTTTCGGGTGTGGCTGGCCCTGGGCGTAGGACCGGTGCTCGCGGAGGTGTGTCTGGGGGTGCGTGTGGGGTGCGTGTGAGGAGTGTGTGTGTGTGTGTGTGTGTGTGTGAATAGAGAGGGTGGGTGCGCCGCGCTTCCTGGGTCCGGGGTTTGTGTTCCAGGGAAGTGGAGGGGCGGTGCTGTCTAAGGCCATAGGAGGGGGTGGTGTCCGGGATACCCAGAAGCTGGGGTGGGCCGACACCCGTCTTCCCCCGTGCGGCTGCGATTAGCTAGGGGAGGGGTGGAGTTTCTGTCCCCTGGGCTTTGTGGAAGGGGCTGGAAGCTTTGGGGTCGCAGAGGGAGAGCTCCGGCCCACTCTATCCCTCACTCTCCACCGCGTTTGTAACCCTCAGGTCATTGACGATCTGGAAAGCCATGAGAGGACCGTCCACCCCACTTTCTTGGAGGGGGGCGAATGCATATTGGAGGACTGTCCAAGTAAAGGGGGGTAGGCTAAACGGAAAGGAAGGGCTTTGAAGGGCTCGAGTGCGTACGAAGGTCTGACTGTGTGCGCGGGGAGCCGCGGACCCGAATCTCCCCGTGGATCATGCTGGCTAGGCCCTCCCTGTTCTCGGAGGTGCGCTTCCCTACCCCAAACGCGTGGCGCCTGGTGTCCCTGCGCCTGTGAGTCACTTGCGCCAGGCGGCCGGCAGGGGGCGCTTGCGTCACGGGGAGCCCGGCGGGTGCGTCCGCCTAGCTAGACCTGGGTTTCGGGCTGACCCAGAGCCTGGACTGGAACCGCCTGCGATCTGGGATGGTGGCGAGACTTGGGGCACTTGGGGCTGGGATTGGAGCGGTAGCAACTGGTCGCCGGTGCAGGGGGGTGACCTCCCAGCCGGAGACAAACAGGCAATTAATTCCGGAGCCAAGTTCCCATCTGCCAAGCCTGCTGACAACAGGTCCCGCGCACACCCCCAGGGCCAGCCGCGACACTTCTCTCGCTTCCCGGGGCGGCACCGCGCGCAACCACTTTCAGGCACGCGCGCGGCTGCAGACACGCATGTTGCTCGCAGACACGCCAAGACACAGATACTGGCACCGACCCCACTTCCCGAGGCTCAGACCGCGGCGACACTCACCCACGCGAGGCAGTTAGACCCAAAGGTGGCCAGCCACACGCGGAGTGTACTGGGTATTCTGGAAAAGCGACTGAGAGTTTGGGAGCCAAGGCCTGGCCCCTTCCTCGTCCCAACTCGCTGTGCGATCTTGGGCATCTTCCCTTCCGCAGCCTCAGTTTCCCCGCCTGCAAAGTGAGGAGTGGGTGGTGCCTCCCAGAGGGCGCGCAGACACAGGCGTTCCTGGAGAGGAGCAGAAGGCGCATGCGCGCCAGCAACTTGGTGTCTCCAAGGCCCCCAGAGCCCCTCCCACGGCAGGCGCTCCCCTAACAGGTTGGGGTCCTCGGAGTGTGAGGGGCCGCGCGCGGACCCCGGACCTCTTGCCCGCACGCCCGGCGCAGCCCTGGATAGGGGGCGTCTCTCCGACTCCCCGCCCTGTGCCTCCTCCTGGCGCCCCGCCCCCCGCCCGGCCCGCCCCCAGTACGCCCGCCACCGCCACCGCGCGCTCTCCGCCACTCGCAGGCGCCGCCAACTTCGGAGCGGCGGGCCAGGCGATGGGGGCGTCCCCGGGCCGGATCACGTAGCCGCGGCGCTCCGAGAGCCAGCGCGGCCCCTCCTGTGCCCGGGCTATGGGCGGCCGCGGTGTCCCCTTGTGCGCGACGCCGCCCGCGGTACGCACGGCCAGGCCAGGAGCGGGAGCAGGGGCTGGCGGGCACCCGGCCGGCAGGAGCCCGGGACCCGGAGGATGCTCGCGGTGGCGGCGCCCTCTGGGGCCTGGGCCTGGAGCCGAGCGCGGCGGGGCGCCGGCCTCCTGCTGGGGGCTGCCACCACTGGGGGACCTCGGCGGGGCACCAGGCGGGAGGGCTCCAGGTTCACGCCCCGCGCTGTAACTTTGGCGAGAGTTTTGCACTGGGGCCTGGCGCTTCTGGGTCTGGGTCTGGAGTCCTGTGCGAGGTCTCAGAGTGGCTCTGTTTGGCGGCCCAGGCTCACTGTCCCTTCCGCCCCATCCCCCGCAGGTGGCCGAGAGCGGCCCGGCCCGGGAGCCACTGCCGCTTCTGGAGGTGTCCCCGCGCAAGAGGCTGTCCTCCGGGCCTGACCAGGACCCATGCGGCAGCCGCCCTGCGCCCGAGGGCGCAGGGGCCGGTGCAGAGCAAGGCCACTCGGCGGGCGGGGGCGGCTGGTGCCGCCACTGCCACACGAAGCTCGTGGAGCTCAAGCGACAGGCGTGGAAGCTGGTCAGCGGGCCCGGGACGCCCCTCCGGGTAAGTGGCTCCTCTCTAAAGCGGCCCCTCGGTCCGGCCGCTGGAACATCGGGAGCTTGGGGGCTTGGAGGGAGGTGGAGTCCCACGCCAGTGCTGTTGTTTTCTCCCTCCGGGCCTCAGTTTCCCGTCTGTAACACCATGGTTGAGCTGGGGCTGCTCGTCCTAAGGGGTACTGCTGCCATCCGGAGGGGGTTGGGCGGGCGTTTCTTGCTTAGCCACAGATGTCCCACAGCTGGAACTGCACATCTGTGTTTGGGAGGGGGCAGGGAGAGAGGCCGCCTGCAGGGACTCCACCCAGGGCAGGACAGCTCCTGCACTGGCAGCAGCCAGAGGTTACTTGGTGCAGTGTGGCCCTCAGGGCACCTGGGCCTGGAGCCAGGTATTGGGGGGCACGGAGGGTGAGAGACTGGGCTGGCCCGCCCTCTGCAGCAGCCCCCTTTCCTTCCCGTCACCCGGTGTCATAGGTAAGACCTGTGTGTCCCACTTAACCTGGGACTCTGCCTCCCCTCCAGGCCCCATGTGGGAAGCGGGCTGCTGGCCTCTGGGTTTCCCATGCTGCCCGTGCTCCTGGGGAGTATTCTCCTGGGCTTTCCGGCCATGGGCCTGCCCCTGCTTGGAAGGAGCAGGCACATTGTTCAGAGAACAATGTGCTGAAGTTCACCAAGGCTGGGGAGGTGGGGGTCTCCAGAGGAAGCCCACAGCCTGAGCTTCAGTCTTTTCGGAGGAGTTCTTGGAAGTCCACGTACTCCCCATTGAATCTAAATACCATTCTCCAGGGAGCTGTGTGGCCTGGTGGATCCCATGTTCCCCTCTGGGCCAGGGTAGGGTGAGGTGGATATCAGTCTGGTTTCTGTCCCAGGCACCTTCTGCGGGTCCCCAGGGATCTGCCACGGGTGGGGGTGCTGCAGCCTCTCTCTGTGGCCAGGGCAGGGGACTGGTGGGCCTGTCTTGGGTGTGGCTGGACGCTGTGGCACCCTTTGCTCTGAGCTGGTCTCCCCACTCTTGGAGTGGGCTTTGCCTGGTGCTGCTGCCCAGGCCCCAGCTGAGGGCATGGTCTGGCTGGCCGCAGTGGGCTGGGGGTCCCGGTCCAGTCTCTGGTGGACTTGAGGTCCCTTATCTTGTGGGGTCTTGGTGGTCTTTTCCTGCAGATAGCTTGTCAGGGAAGCCTCTGATCACCTTTCCATGTCCTCTGAGTTTGGCCTTCAACGCCGCTGTTTCTTGTGAGCGCCAGGTGGGGCTTGCCCCTTCCCTGGCTGGCTCTGGCTCCTGCAGACCAGGGTCCTGGGCCAGGGCTTGTACTGCTCCGGGGCCCCTCTCCTCTGCCTATCCTGGGCGTACTGGCCAGCAGGTAGGATGCTGTGTTTGAGGAAGGAAGGCCCCGCTGTCCACGGTTCTTCAGGGAGGATGGAAAGCCACAGGGCATGGAGGGGCTATGCCTGCGACCCTGGGACCACTGTAGGTGTCACTATGCTGGGACTGTGGGGGCCGGGGCTCTCCCCAGCATCCAGACAGAGTCGTAGCCTGCAGCCCTGGCCGGCCTGTGTGTGTGCATGCAGCGGCCTCTGCTTCTCTAGTGGGAGGGCCACTCCTTCCCACTTCTGTGGGCCACGAAGGGGCCCGTGGTGACCTGCTGTGGGTGTGCCCTCAGCATTGCTCCTCAGAACGGGAGGCCCTGGGCTCTGCTCTCCAAGGCCAGGCAGGATGGGAGTGTGGAGTTGGTGTGCTGAGGGGTCTTTTTATCTGGGGAGATGGGAGATGAGTTTCTTTGAAGCAGTGTACTGAGAACTCTGCCCTGTCTCCCTGTCTCAGGCTTGGTTCCCTGGTGGCCCGGAGCAGGGAGGTGGCCTGCTGGGCTCTCATTGCTGGCCTGGGGGTGGTGCTGGGACACACCTGGTCATTACAGGCCCTTGCTTTGGGGTCCTTGCCTGATCTCAGTGGGAGGGGGAGGCTAGGGGGCCGAGGGACAGCCTGGCGGGGTCACCTTGAACTTGTTGCTTCTCAACTCCACACTCTGCCCCAGGGCCCTGCTGGGGCTCATCCCCTGCCAGGGAAAGCTTCCGCGACGGCACCTCTGGCAGGTTCCCTGAGAGCTCTTGGCCTTGGTTTCCCTGTGCAGCACCGGGACACCTTTGTGCATGCTTAAGGGTTCCGGGAGCAGTGCTGGGTAGGGCGAGCTCTGCACCCCAGCTGCTGCTGAGATGGGCTCCTTGGGCGCCACGAGTACCGGGCATGGTGGCTGGAGCCTGGCATGCTATTGGCTTAAGGTTTGCCTCCTTGTCTGGGCCTCCATGGACCTCATCCTGTGGTATGAATAGGACTGTGCCCTCCACCCGTGTGAGCCTCTGTCTGGATGCATAGGGGTGGGCATATTCCCCTCCTGCTCAGGTTGGGGTGTTGAGCCCCAGGTGTGGGGGGAACAGCTGCTGCCTCCTTCTCTGTCCCCCTCAGGGTTCCCATGCCTTGCCTTCCCAGTTGACTGCTTCAGGGTGCTCCTGTGGCCTAGAATCACAGCTGTGGACTGGCCTGCTGTGGCCTCTGTGGGCCTTTTTGGGGCCGTGACCCTGTCAGACCTTGTACCTCCTCACCCTTCCCTGTCTTAGTCACCAAGCTTCTGTGACAGGCAGAAGGCCTGTCCAGCCTTCCAGGGTGGAAGACCCTGCTGCCACCCTGTGCTGGTCTCCTGCGCCCCTTCCCTGGCTTCCCCGCCTTTGAGCTGTCCCTGCGGGTCTTGTGGCGCAGTGACCTTCCACTCGCGGGCCAAAGCCAGGCCCTTCTTCTTTTTGCCATACCAGAGGCGCCCACTTTGTCCCCACCCCAGTCCAGGATGCCACCCCCAGGCAGTAGCTCTGCCATGGTGAGCATGGGGTCCAGGTCACCTGGAAATGTGTGCTGAATGACCGAGTGACGAGGCTCTTCCTCCCACAGCTCACTGAGGCCTGCTGGGGCTCTATGTTCCTCAAGGTGACAACCCCTGTGGAGAGTGGCAGTCCCCCTACCCCACAAAGGATTACTCCCCCTTGCAAGGTGGCAGGGTCCTGCTTGGGGATCTGTCCAGCTGAGGCCCAGACATGTCATTTAGAGGTGGTGAGTCCTCGAGAGGACCAGTGACATTTTGAGTGTCAATACCAGTACTGAATTGATGATCGCCCCCGAAGGGGAAATGATCAATTCTCACTTACCTCTTGCAAATCTCACTGCTCCCCGAGGGCTCCGGTACCACCTCGCAGGGCCCCTTGCCCACCGTGGGGCCTGGCGCCTGTTCAGATCTTCTCTAAGCAGGACGGGGAGCAAGGCCACCCCGGGGCTGTGGCTCTGGCTCTGTCCCTGTATGCACGCAGCTCAGGTACTGTGCCGTCTCCAGGGCCTCCGGGTACTGGAGCCAGCCCTTGTGGGTCGGACCCGAGCCTTCCTGCCTCTCCTTGTGGCCTGGCCTCCGTGGCCTGGCATCGGCCTGTTGTCCCTGAGGCCACTCGTGGGACCGTCTGTACCTCTCCCCTTGCCTCTCGCTGTGACTTGGTTGGGTGGGGACCTGCTGTATCTCCACCACCCCCAGCTCTGATTATGCTGTGACTTAGGAGTCCTGGGTCTGTGGTCCCAGGAGGTCGGGGCTGGCCTGACTCATCTGATTGGGAAGTTTGGCCCTTGGGGTCAGAATTCCTGCCCCCTCCCCAGCCTCACCACCCCCCACGCTGTTTGGAGGCCAGCCTGAGTCCCACCCGCTGTGGGGCCACGGCTGTGCCAGGTACCCGTGTCTGCCTGGGGCTCTGCAGGGCGGGCCTGGCGTCGGCAGTGTTTCCCAGCTGAGCCAGGTGTCAGCCGATCGGGGCTGCCAGGAGGTGTGACAGGGGCCGTGCTCCCTGTGGTTGGCTGGCGAGGGACGTGAGTCACCGGGAAGGGCTCAGCTCCTGGCATTCAACTTGTGGGGCTCCGGCCTCCAGGCCTCTGGGGGGACCGGGTGGGGGCTGCAAGGAGGCCAGCCAGCCCTTCCCCACCCCAGCTGGCTCCAGCTGCTGCCTTGATTTCCTCTGGTTGGTGTGAGCTAGGACGAGGCCTGTTTTATGACTGTCGTACCTGTTTTGATGGCTTCGGGTTTCAGGGGTGCGGGTGCCTTGGAGGGAGGATTGAACTGGGGGGTGGGGGTGTTTGCCCTCCGAGCCACAGCTGAAAGCAGGGGTAGAGTGGGAACAGTGTGTGCAGGGTGCTGGGCACAAGCTTCGTGCCTTGAGGGAGGGGCTGGTTCGAGGGCAGTCTGGCTGTGTCAGATACGGGGCAGGGGGGGTCTGAGAGTGGTCTCTGACCTCACTGCCCCTCTGCCGAGAGGAGGAGAAGAGGGGGGCTGTAGACCATCCTTGGACCTTGAGCTGCTCCGAGTCAAGCTGGTTCACAGTGGGCAGGGAAAGGGGCCCCAGGCCTTCCCAGGCCCCCTGGGAGGGATCTCATAACTAGGAGTCAGAAGACCTTGTTCTTAAATAGCAAGGAAGGGCTAGCTCTCCTTTTTCTTTGCCTGCCAGGAAGCTCACAGCTCTAGACAACCACATGGGGCTGTTCTCATATCTCTTGAGGGAATTGGTCATTCCTGTGTGTTCTAGTTGTGACTGTCCTGTGGTTTTGTTTTTAATTTGTACGCAGTCTTTGTACAAGACAGTTTGGGCCATGAGTACATAAATGGAGGAAAAGTGGACGAGGGAGTTTGGTGTATCTGTGTATCTGGCCTTGCCCAGCTGTCAGCGGGGAGCGGTCTCTGCGGCTGGGCTGAGGCTGGGTGGTCTCCCTCACCTGCCACCGAGCCTGAGCTCTCCCTCCCCCTGGTGGAGCCTCGGCTTCCCCTCTGTGAACAGGGTCCATGGTGGAGGTGTCACTCTTGCTCCTGCTGGGCTCGGGGTACTTTTGCCCTGGGTGTCACATTGTCATGGTTCTGCAGGAGGGCACGCCCCGGCTACCTCTGCCTCTCTAGGGAAGCATCTTTCGGGTGTGACCCTGAGGGCCTGGGGGGCCAGGGTTGGCAACAGGGCACGCCTGAGCTCTGTGGGGGGGCTCCCCAGCCTTGTCTGGGCCTCATCCCCTGGTGGCATCCTAGACTTCAGCTGACAGATTTATGGTCCTGGTGGCCCAGCGCCAGGCCTCGCGCCCGCGGTGTCCGGCCTTGGCTGGAGGTTCTTACACGGCCGTGCACGTTAACCTCTGACCCCGGCGGAGGCTGGCTTGGGCTTCTGCCTGTTTCCGGGTGGAGTGTGCCAGGCGCTGGCCCTTGCCTCTCACACTGCTCTCCCGACAGGACCTGTCCCTGTCCTCTTGCCCCACCTTACGGCCTGAGTCCATGGCTGCAGTCCCGCTCTGCCTCCCAGTGGCCCCGGGATCTCCTGCCAGCCCCACAGATGGCCTGCGCAGACCCCGGGGAGTGTCCTACGGCACACGGCCTTCCCAGCTTGGCGGCTGCCTTGGTGTGGGCTCTCTCCTCAGCCCCCCCCTGCCTTCAGCTGGGGAAGCTGGGCAGATCGGGCTCCTAGCTCTCTTATCCCCCTGCCCAGAAACCCCTTCTGCTCCTGAGGGTTGGGCTCGGACTCTCCAGTCAACCTGGGGTCCCCAAGATGGGAGCTGGCCAGGGGCAAGGGGTGAAGCTTAGGAGCAGGGACCCTAGAGTCACCAGGTCTGCTTGGAGCTCTAGCTCTGCTGCCCCAGGCTGTGTGGACTGAAGTAAGTGTCTTAGCCTCTGTGAGCCCCAGTCTGGTCTGTAAAGGGGGCACGCTCACGCTAGGCAGCAAGCAAAGCGGCCACCTGTGGGTGTGGGGAGCTGGGCCCAGGGACTTGTCCAGTGGTGTGCAGGAGGCCAGCAGTGTGTAGGTGCTGGACCTCAGGATGATGCCAGGGCCCGTCTTCTCTGCTGGGTGACTGGGGAGGAAGGTGGGCCTGGTCCTGCCTGGCGTCTGGGCTGGGCATTGTGCTGTGACCTGCTCCCTTTGTGGGGCACAGTCCCTCTGCTCTGTGGACACCGAGGCCCCCTGGGGCTGTGTGTGGGGCGAGGGGAGCTGCAGGCCAGGTGGGGGTGGCGGTGCCAGTCTGAGGCTCACAGGTCCTCTGAGCTGTTACACACTTAACCACCCTCCCCAGGCCGCAGGCAAGGATGATTCCCGGGGTACAAAGCTGCTCTGGCCGTGGCGAGCCTCTCTTCTCTTCCAAAGTGTGCACCTTCAGCAAAGTACTGCCGGCCCTGGGGTGCGGCCATAGGAGGGTGCAGCGTGGCCTTCGGGAAGTTCAAATTAAACCCAGGAGCTGGGGCCAGGGTCCCCAGGGGGCAGGAGTGTCAAGAAGTCTGAGATAGGCATGGTTGGGGCTCCAGTCAGCACGGTTAGCAGGCTGGGGACAGGGGAGGCCGGGTGGTGGCAGTTCTGCAGGGCGTCTTGGAGTCGAGCTGCGTCCTGGGCCTGGATGTCGTCCTGGGCCCGGGTGTCCTAGGAAGCCCTTTGGTAAAGACCTGTAGGCCGGGCCTTGCCTGTGGACCCAGCCCTGGCTCTCTGGGCAGCTTTGCTGGAGGGAGCTGGTGCTGGGGACAGATCTGTGGTCACCCACAAGCTGTGGTCTCTGGGTATCTGCTCCGGGGGTCCCAAGACCCTTCAGAAGAGAGAGGCCTCGTTTACATTTGGCACGTGCCCCTTTCCAGCCGGCCGCTGGGTGAGTGTCTGGCCTCCCAGCTGTCCCAGGTGGCATCAGCGAGCCCCGCCGTGGCCTGGTCTTCAGGTCCTGGCATATCCCACCCTGGCAGTGAGAATCTGTGCAGCCCTTGAGGTCGCTCTGCCTCCTGTCACTCAGATGAGGAAACAGAGACAAGCAGGGGCTTGGTGCCTCAGAGTAGGACCGAGTGTCCAGGTGGCTCCAAGCCACTGCAGCACGCTGAGTGCCTCTCATGGGTGGGTGTCCTGATGAGCCGCTGCCACCCCACCCACTGGAGGCCATCCTGCCTGCCTGGCCTTTAGACCCCAGGTTCCCCAGCACTGTGCTGGGGTGTTGGTGGAGAACAGGGCACACCATTGAGGGTGGAGGGTCTCAATGAGCTGGTCTGTGCCCGAGTGGCCCAGCTGGGCCGGTGCCTGGCACAGGGCCTTGGGGATGGCGTGCCGGCCAGTGCTGGGTGGGCTGGGCTGCGTCTCTGGCTGCCCTCCCCGCGGCAGAGGAGGAAGACCTGGTTTGGCCCGAGGCCTGGTGAGCTGCAGCTGGGAGTAGAGGGTCCCAGCCTTCAGTGAGGTGCCTGGCGGGTGGGAGGGGTGCAGGGGCGGCCGAGGCGTGGCTGCCAATTTCCAGGCTGGAAAATCGAGCCCCTGGCCACCCACCCCGCCAGGCTGCACCGGGAGTGTCCTCGACAGCAGGACCCGGCGAGCAGCCCCATGGCCCTGCAGCCGGGAAGTCCCTTCCTGGACCTGTTGTCAACTCCGGAAGCTGGCTGCATGGGGTCACAGCCCAGAATGCTTTGTTTGGGAAGGGAGGGGAGGATGAGGTAGAGGGGACTGTGGGTCCTCATGCTCTGCTGCACACGTGCTTAGGCCTAACTGTGTGGTGGGGCAGGAGAGGGACCCCAGGGGCTTGGGGCCTCTTGCAGTTGACCTGTTTACTAGGGTCACCTTTGTAGACAGGGTGATAGGCTCAGAGAGGGTCTCTCGCGGTGGAGGTCTAGGGGCCTGACTGTGGCTTCTTGGACCTGGGTGTAGCACCCTCTCACTGCTGGGGGTGGGAGGTCTGGTCTGTGCCCGTTGTGTCCCCAGGGTGGGGGCTCGGCCAGCCCTGGACCTGGGAGACTTCTCTCCTGGTGCTGACAATGGAGCAGCCTCCCACAGAAGAGAAAATGGAAGGATTACTTAAAGCAGCTCGGAGACCCCAGAAACAAAATAAAAAATGAAAAGTCATCATTTTTAAGTAGGGGAGGCTCCCTAAAACCCACAGCGTGATGGGTGGGTTGTGCACAGTGCTAAATTGAATCAAATTAAGAAAAAACACTTTCCAAATGCAAGTAAAATATCTGTTTAATTAGACCATAAAGATGAAATTAAAAGTAATATTTTGCAGTGGAGTAATTACTGTCTTCCTGAAGGCATTGGGTTTCAGGGAGTGGGTAACAGGCCCCATGGCTGGGGCTTTCAGGGGTTAAAATCCTGAAGCTGGGACAGTGACCCTTGTGGGCTTGGGCCTGCGGACACCCTGAGCTGCCAGGATGGCTGGGGGAGGGTCCTGACTGCCCGCTTGGGCTTCCTCCTCCAGCTCAAGCTGAGGTCCTGGAAGGTGCAGGAAGTTTGACTGAGCAGGATTTGCTGGGGCTGCTGGGGGAGGTCCAAGAAGCCTGGGAGGAGGGAGGAGGGAGGAGGGAGGAAGGTGGAGGGAGGAGGTCCGAGGGCGGGGCTGAGAGTGCCTTTGTCTGGTCAGAGAGCAGTGTCTGGGGGCCACAGGAAGGGAGCAGCAAGTGCTCCTTCCCTCCTCACCTTCTGGAGCCCCAAGTGTGGGGGCTCTGGGCTGGAATCTGCTCCATCTCAGCCCTAAGGGGGCTGGACCCCAGGCTGGCCCCGCAGGTGGGGAGGTCTCCGGTTCCTCCAGATGGGGTTGTGTGGTTCTGAGTGACCCGGTTCTGTTTCCTTCCTAGTAATGGCTCTGGGCCCCCCACACACTGGGCCTTGTGCTGCTCCCTGGCCTGTTTGAGGGGCCCAGGGCAGGGTCTAATCCTCTGCCCCAGTCAGTCACTCCAAGTAGCCCTCTCCTCCTCTCTGGCCTGTCTCAAGTATGTGAGCAGGGCTGGAGAGGTGGCCCCGGCCAGCACTGGGCTGGGCCTCTGCAACAGGCTCAGCATCCCCACTCCCGTGTGTGTGTGTGTGTGTGTGTGTGTGTGTGTGTGTGTGTGTGTGCGCGTGCGCGCGCGCCCAGCTGCCCAGGGCTTGTGAAGCAGGACTGGGTGCCTGGGTCGCTGCTGGGGAGAAGGTCCCCCCAGAGGGCTCTGGCTAGGCTGGGGAGGGGCTGTCAGTGCAGTCTAAGTTAGGGCTCCTGCCCTGCCCCTCAGCTTTCCTTCCTGCTGTCTATTGCGTGGGCGCTGGAGGAGGTGGAGGGGCTCCCCCAGAGGCCTGAGGCCCAGCCTGTCCCTAACCCCAGAACAAAGGCCAGGGCGGGCCTGAGGTGGAGCTGGGCCGCCGCCTTTCAAGTCAGGTTAATGGCTCTGGCAGGCAGGCACTTCCTTCCCCTTCACAGCCTCCTGCTGAGTGGAAAACTCAGCGCCATCAGCTGGATTGGAAACCAGGTCCCGCTGCCCTGGGCTGGGCGGGCGGCGAGCGGTCATGGGGGGGCTGTGTTCCTGCTGGGGACCTGGCATTTCTGTCCAGCTCTGGCCCCCCCTCTGCATTGCGTTCTGGCAGAGCGGAGTGAACTCCCCAGGACGGGGAGAGGGTGTGGGCTAATGAGGACCAGACCTGCCAGGCACTGCGGAGTCTGGAGAACATCCAGGCTTTCTGAGGGGCCCAGCAGGGGTTCCCCCCTTCATCTGACCTGGAGTGCCTGGAGCTGTGGGGGTGGGGCTCACGCTATGGAGAGTGTGGGGTGATACTGGGGACAAGGAGAGAGACCCCTGCTCACGAAGGGCCCAGAGTCCCTCACGGCATTGGTCTGTCCCCGCTACGAGCTTCCTGGGCACCGTGGACAAAGGGCCCGGCCAGCCATGGCACAGGCTTAGGGAACGGGGCGGGGGGTGGTGGTGGATGAGATGTCCCTGTGAGGTGGTGGCCTCAGTGCCTTCAGCTGAGAAAGGGGCACATCTGGGGAGGCCATGGTCTCTTTTGTGGCCACCTGGGTGGCTGGGTGGGAGCCAGGCCATGCTGGGGATCCCCTGGGGGCAGTGTGGCCAGCCAGAAGCAGGGGGAGGGAGGCCTACACTGGGGGGTGGGGATGCTGGGAAAGGCTCCCATGCTCTGTGAGGATGACATGTAGAAGAGCCTGGGGTGGTCATAGCCACAGCCAGGGCTGGCTGACCAGGCCAGGTACCTAAGGTGGGGCTGGCCTGCTCCTCTGAGAGCAGGATGGACACCGGCCTGGCCCTGCAGGGCTGTCCTGGAAGGGCAGGGGCAGAGTTGGGTGGGGCAGTTGGGATAGGTGGCTGGCAGGAGCCTCTGGGTAGCCTTGCTCCTCGTGAGACTTGCTCAGATGCTTGGCCTCTTCCTCACCTCTTTGGAAAGGTGCTGCCCCCTCCAGGGAGTTCTCCCTGGTCTCCCAGCCAGGCCACAGCCTCTGGGCGCCCAGGTTTTAGTGCTTGCTGTCTCTGGACACCAGTCTCATGGCTAGAGACCCCAGCCCAGGGGAGGGGAGCCTTGCCTCTGTCCCCTGCCGGTGGGGTGGTAGACAGATCACCTCGCTTACCCCAGGGATTTGTCAAGTCATGTGTCTTCTGTGGACACACTGACTGCATTTTCCTGCCAGGCCTGGCCGGGGCAAGCTGTGGCTCTCAGAGAGGGAGAGAGGGTCTCCAACCCTCATCTCGGTCCCAGTGAGTTTGGCTCAGAGACCCCCATGGCCTGCTTCTCACCAGACTCCTGCCTTACCTGGGCGGCGCCTCTGCGCCGGGCCTGGTTGTCGGGGAGCCGCACACTCGGCTTGTCAGGCACGAGCCAGTGGCAGCACGGTTAATGACGGCTGGGGAGGCGCGTGCTTATCAAGGGCACTGGGAACCTCACTATTAAGTTCCGATAATTATTTTCCTGCTGGGCTTGTGTGGATGGAACTGCTCAGGGCTTATTAATCAGTTATGGATGGTGCTGCGGCACCGTGCCGGCCCCCCGCCCCCCACTCACCCTGCCTTTGTCCCTTGCTGTCCTCAGGATCCTTGCCTCTCCGCTCTGCTTCTCGACAAGCTGCCGGCACCCGGGGTCCTGCCAGCCTGTCGCCCCGAGGCCGAGAGCCGCTGTGACGTCTGTGCTGTGCACCTGCACCAGCTCACGAGGGAGGCCCTGCGCCTGCTCCAGGCCCCTGCCAGCCGAGGGGACGCTGATGCCCCACAAGGAGGCCTTGTCCCCACCAGCCCTGGAGCCATGACCAGCCCCAGGGACACACCTGGACCGGCCAGCCCTGCAGGAAGGCAACTCCCGGCGGGGCCCGACCGGAAGAAGGGGCTGGCCTGGTCGCCGGGGCCCAGCGTTCAGGTGTCGGTGGCGCCCGTGGGCCTCGGAGGAGCGCTGAGCACCGTCACTATCCAGGCCCAGCAGTGCCTGGAGGGCATGTGGAGTGTCTCGAGGGTCAACAGCTTCCTGCCGCCCACTTGCCTGGTGAGTGCCCTGGCTGGGTGGTGGCTGGGTCAGAACTGAGTTCCCTCCTGGGACCCGACCACATCCACGTGCTCTGCAGTGAGGGGACTGTGGGCGTGGGGAAACCCAGATGCTCCCGAGGCCCTACATCAGAGCCCCCACGAAGGTGCTGGTGGCAGGGCCCTCTGCATCCCTGGGAGTGTCCAGCCTTGCTTCTGAGACCATGCGAGGCTGTGGGCTGATGGAGGGGCCCAGTGGTTGGGGCAGAGGAAGCATCTCTCTGTGAGGAGCCTTCCTTGCCAGGCTGTCCCCAGGGGCTAACCCAGGGGCCCACGTGATAGACCAGCCCTGTGGACAGGTGGCAGAGAGCACAGGGTTAGGCCTGCAGCAGCCCCAGGGCTCTAAGCCCACTCCCGCGCTAGGCCTACCTGGGGAGACCAGACAGAGTGTTGACTGAAGGCTGTCCCCCAGCCTCCCGTCCCCGCGGTCCCACCAGGGAGTGCCCACAGTGGACCCGGCTTCTCCAAAGCCAGCTCTGGGTGCCCCTGACCAGGGGCTGGTATTTTCATGGAAGGCCTGGGCGCTCAGCCACTCTTCCCGGGTGGAAGCCAGCTCTGAGGCTGCTCTCCCCTCAGCTCCTTGGGGCTTCGTGGGGTGGAGTCTCTCTCCCCAGCATCCTTTGTGTCCCTGGCTTTCCATCTGGGAGAAGGGGTGGGGGTTTCCTGGGTTGCTGGAGGCTGTGGCTCAGGTTTAGGGAGTGCCTGGGGTTAGCTATGATGGGCCTATTCTCTGCAGGTCCCTCTGCATGAGCCCTGCCCGCTCTGGGACACCTTCTGTGGGGGGGTGGGGAGGGATGAGGGTGTGCCCCTGGCTGTCGCCATCTGCTTGTCGAGGACTGAGGCCGAGGGCCACCGGTACCCAGCAAGGGCATGGCAGTGTTTCCTGTGCTGCTGGTCTGTGTTCGCCGGGTGAGCAGAGTATGGGGACCCTCCAGGCAGAGGAAATAGCCTGAGTGGAGCGGGAGGTAGGAGGCATTGCTGGGAGGGGCTGGGTGGAGGCGGGTGGGAGCAGGGGGGGCGATTGTGCCACCCGTGTGGCTAGCTGTGTAAAGAAGCCCCCTGCTTGCAGAAGGATCTATAGGTGGCTTGCAGGCTCTCTGCAATAGGCCGGTGGGCCCTCACCCTTGGTCTCCATGTCCCATGGCATTTCAGGGGCCGGGGGATAGACAGAGGTGCAGGAAGGGTCCCACAGTGGCTGGGGCAATAAGATACAAACCCCGATGCATGGCAGGCCTCTGTCCCCACCTGCCCGGCTTCTGGCTGCACTGAGTTTGGGGATATGGTGCTGGCTGGGCGTGGCCACCTGCACGTGGCCTTGACTAAGAATCCTGCTCAGTTGACTGCTGGGGCTGGTCCTTTGAGGCTGTTCCTCTGTCCTTGGGGCTGGGGTGTTCAGGGGCTCACAGGAAGAACCTCCTGTTGGTGTGACGATTCTCCCCAGGTCTTGCTATGGCCTTGCTCCTGGTCTGGGAACAGTGCTCCTCCATTTAGCACTCTGGGGGAGGCTGAGAAGAGGGAGGCCAGCCTCCTCCTTCATCCTTCCAGCATCTCCTGGCCTGATATCTGGGCTGCCTGGGAGGAGCTGTCAGGGGCAGCCCCGAGGAGGGAGGTGGCAGATGTCACCTCTTGCTTAGCTTAGCCAGGAGGCTTCTTGGAGGAGGTGGCCTTGAGTTGGGCCCCAAGGGAGAAATCAAGTACGGAGCCAAGACTTAAGATGTTGGCCCAGAGGTGCCCCCTGTCCTCTCCTGTCCTCTCATCTGCCTGGCCTGGGCGCCTGCCATCAGCCTGGCTGGAGCCCATACGTCTGGCTGGAAATTGAGCGCGGCTGACACTGGCAGTCTTTATGCCTTGGTGTGGTGATGGGGGTTAGGGGATCGTGGGGGGCACTGGCCTTAGGTTGGTCAGCCCTGCTGGCGGCCAGCATGCTATAAAATGTGGGCACTTAAGGCACCCGCTCCCCATTTTATGTGCGCATCGATTGTGTTTGGGGTAGGCGGGAATGGATTTATAATTAGAGAATAGTCCCAGCGATCAATAGGGGGATTATTAGAACCATAAATAGGACTTTAGGACTCAGATGAGGTAATGTCCCCCCAGCTAGGGCATCGATCCTTAGAGATGCCTGCGCTGTAAAAATATGGCCTGGTGCTCTCTAGAATGAAATACCTCTAGAGAGAGCACTGTGAATCTCTGGAGCCCAGGCAGGGCCTAGAATGTTCTGGATGTTGTAGCTGGGAGCCTGCCCTGGCGGCTCTGCCAGAGGTCTTGCTGTGGCTGTGGCTCTCCTGGAGAGCCCCTGTGTGCAGACCCGTGGTGGAGCAGCCCCTGGCCAGCATGGCTAACTAAAGCCTCGGCCAATATCCGGTGTCCATGAGCACAGAGAGTGCAGCCCTGTCTGGACCGATCCGCCTCCTGAGTGTCCAGTTATGGTTCTGGAGCTGCTCATCTGGACTGTCCGCAGTCCATTCTAGACCATCAGGTAGAGGATGGGGACTGCCCGCTGGGAGCTGGGCTCTGGGCCCATTACTGCCCTGCCTGCCCTGAGTGTGCTGGATGTGGCCACAGGGCTGCCTCCAATCGCCCGCCCCGGCCTGCTTCCCCAGGGCCGCCAGGGTCTGGACACTGTATCTCCGAGGTCAGCAGAGTCCACAGAGCCTTCATGGAGGCCAGGGAAACCTACAGTCATTTATACTCAAATGCCACAGGATGGAGACCTTGAGCCCCTGACCCCACAGTGGGCAGCCTGAGGGCAGAGGCCCTGAGAAGCCAGGGTTTTCCCTGTCCATGCCGATTGGGTGGCACTGGCCTGGGAGCTCCTGCTGCCCGCCTGCCTCCTCACTGCAAGCTTGGCGGGTGCCCCCTCCGTGGGGCTCGGCTACATGCTGGAGGTGGAGGGAGCTCCACTGGGTGCGGGCCTGGGTCTGACAATACTTGCTGCCCCTGTGCAAGCCTCAGTTTACTGCTGTGGAGTGAGGGTTGGCAGGATGGGCCCCTCCCTCCTCCACGTGAGGCTGAGGGATACTGCTTCTGTGCCTGGGGAGTGGGAGGGGCCGTGCAGGGGCGGGACTTTCCAGCTTGGGCTCTCCAGGCTGCAGAGGCCTCTGGGTGCTGGAGCTTTGAGGGATGGTGCGTCTGTCCCAGGCTCCAGTGGTGCCTGTAAGTTCAGCCCGGAGCCGCCTGGCTGCTCCCCGGCACCCCAAATAGTGCCCGGTGAGTTATTTATGGGGAGGGGTCAGGGGACATTGTCCTTCATGTGGCAGTCTTACAGGTGTGGAGGTCAGGCCTGGAGGGCTCCTAATGTGCTAGCTTGGCGTTTCCTAAACTGTGTTCCAGGGAACCCCGGTATACCATGGCCGGCCAACACAGGGAGAGCCGGCCTGGGAGGACTGCCGGGGGTGGAGGCGGGCTCCCGCGGGCTGGGCCTTGGCCCGCCGGCCTCACGCTCTCCTCTCTCATGCTTTTCCTTTCGTTGCTGCTGTGGCCCCTCCATCATGCTTTCTGTTTGACCACCCTGACCTGTCCCCTGTCCCCATGTTGTGGTGTCCCTCCTGCTGGCCCTCCCCTCCCCGCTCCACCTCTCGCTTTGGGACGGCTTCTTTTGGCGTGCCCGGGCTCTGCTTCTGGCAGGAATTGGCAGTGGCCGTCCGGACGGGCGGAGCCGGGTCAGGGCAGCTCGTGGGACGGTGGAGCCAAGGCGCGAGGCTCGTGCGGGACTCCTGAGACAGGTCAGTGTGGGGGTTCAGCCGCTTTGGTGGCCGGCACGTTCCTGCTGGAGGCGGAGATGCCTGCGGGAGATGGCGGGATGCTGGGCCCTGTGGGCTCGGAACAGGTCCTGTGAGTCTTGGCCAGCAGCCTGTCTCCCCTGTGACCCTACCAGCCTCAGTTCCGCTGTCCGGCAGGCGGGCAGGGGGTCGTGTGCTCGGGCCTGGGCCTGCTTGGCGATGCTATCCAGGTTGGTCAGAGCCAACGGAAGCTGCCAGGTGGGCTGTGGGCGGTGTACCCCTCCACAGCCCTCCAGGACCTCCTGGCCCCCAGGCTGCTGGGAGCTCAGCCCAACCCACTTTGCTGGAGAAGTTCAGACCCTGGTGGTCAGTGCTGTAACTTTAAGAGTAGTTCTTTTCTACACCATTCTGCTCTGCAAAGGAGTTGAGGTCTTTCACAGGGAAAGGTATTATGTGATATTAAAGGAGTTTACATTCAAGGTGAGGGAGTGGCCAGGAGGAGGAGAGTCTGGCCAGGTTGGGTTCTGAGGGATGCTCGGAGTTACAGGCAGCTGACCGGCATGGTGTGTGGGCACAACAGCCTGGTGAGCTGCTGCAGGCTTACCCTTCCACTCAGGGTTCCAGGTTTGCCCTTTACCACTACTGATCTTTGCTTCTCGCAGCTCTGGGGACTGAGGGACTGGCCCCTCCCGGGGGCTGGAGGGGGCTGGGCTTTCCCTGGACATGGTTCTGCTCCCTGTCCTGGGAGGAGGTTGAAGCAACACTGGCTCTGGGCTGGCCAGGGCAAGACCTTCCACCATGGTGAGGAGGGAAGCTGTCCTGTGATGGCTGGGCCTCCTTCTGGCATGTTTTTCCCAGGGCCCAGGGTGGCTTGTTCTGCCCAACTGCCATTCCTGGCCTCTGGCCTGTGTCCCTTGAGAGGCTCCATGGACACTGGGCTCCTCGGTCCCAGGGTCACCAGACCAGGCATGTGTCCCTCCAGCCCTTTGCCAGCCTGGACAGGGCTCCTTGAGCAGGGGTTGTTGACCCACCACACGGGGTGGAGTGGAGCGGGGAACCTGGCCGGGCTTGGGGCAGTGGACCGTGGGGACGGGGCATGGGCTCAGAGCCAGGTGTGGCCTGGAGTCTAGGGCCCGAGGTACAGACCAACGTTAGGTACAGAAGCCGGGCCTCAGGTTTGCTGGTGCCCATCCTGAGGAACATTTAATTACATTTGTGCTTCATTATGAGGCTGTCTCCCTTTCTGGAATTTATTTTAGCTAATTAGTTGGAAATGCCAGAGTAGTATTTCAGACAATGGGAACATCATACATTATCATACGTGGGGCAATTAGCACTTGTGCCAAATATTTATTGTGGTTTCTTGTCTAATTACGCCCCTGGTGCTCCCACTCGGCCCAGGGGTGAGAGAGGCCCGGGGTCCAGTCCCTCTGTCCTGACCTCTGTGATTGCCACATTTCTGGAACTGCATGGGAAGAGCTGGAAAGTTAGGGCCTGGTTCCGGGGTCACATGCCCTGAGGGGTCCTCCTGTCTTGCCTGGAGCCTGGACCTTCCCAGCCATGTGGGTAGGGGGTCTTGTGAGTGTGGGGTGGAGCGTGCCAGGCTCTGGGGTGCTCAGACCTAGGTCCGAGCTCCCGGCACCTGGGGGCAGTGGGGCGCCTGCTGCCCGTTCTTGCTCACCTGGACTCTCTCTTTCCTTCCAGGCTGAGGCGGCGGTGGCTGCCGTGGCGGTGGCAGACACAGTCCGAGACGGCCCCCCCATGGCGGGCCCTGATGGTGTGTCTAAGGCATGGGGCCGTGGGGGAGCCTGCACGTCAGCCCTGGTCACCCCGGCCCCAGGCTCCTCGGCGGGGGGCTCCACAGGCCCGTCAGCTGCAGCCTCCTTCTTCATAAGGTAGGTCCTCCTGGGGTCCCTTGGGGAGCACAGATAAGGTCAGATCAGTGTGGGAACCTGGGCTCCTGCCCCTGGGGGCCTGTGGGCCATTCCTGGGATAGCCGTGGCCTGCCACAGGTTATAGCTGCTGAGCGGCGCTCACTGAGGAGCCCGGCTGGCTTCCAGGGTGCTGTGAAGGACAGCACATGTCCCATGGTTCCCATGCCAGGCCTGGAGCTTGGGGTGTTGAGGAGTGACTGGGGCCCATGGTTTGAGCCTTGAGGACTCTGGGATGCCTAGACAGAGGCCCTGGCGGGTGCCAGGCCCCAAAGACGTCTGCTGATGTGGATATGATCCCTGCAGAAGGGGCAGCCGGGGGTGGGAGCAGACCCCAGCCTCGGCCTATGGCAGAGCCCTTGGTTCTGCAGACCCAGCGCCTGCCCTCCTCCTGGTGGCCTCAGGGATGTGGATTACAGGATGTAATCTCTGTAATGAGTGGTAACAGCAAGCCCAGCTGAGGGTCACTGTCCCATTAGCAGCCGCAAGGGTGCTGATAAGCTTGTCCATGAATCACACCAGGCAGCCAGGCACAGGGCTCCTTATCAGTGCCGGTCCGCAGGGACTCTGTGGCCTGATTGGGGAGTGACGGGGCATATGATTAGGGCATTGTCGTGCTGGCTGATGAACACGCTGCTGCCGTGAGGGTCTGCCTCCCGTCATGCATGCGGCCTCAGCCACCATCCCAATTAGGTGCGGAGAGCCGGGCCTGGACCCTCTGGGAGGCGCGGGCATCCTGTCTAGGCTGCTCAGGTGTCCTGTGTGCCAGTGGCCGTCGGGGTGGGGCCGAGGGGGCAGGCCCTGCAGCTGGCCTTGTCCCCACCCTGCTCAGTCCCCTCAACTCCTGTCCCCCGGATCCTGGGGTTGTGCTTGGCAGAGGATTTGAAACAGGAGACCTTCTGAAAAGAGAACATTTCCAAACAGTCCCCCACCAGGGAGCCACCCTTCCGCCCCGATGTGGAGGCCCCTGGTATATGGGGCCTTGTCACTGAGGAGTGCTGGGCAGGTGCGGACCCCGAGCTGGCTCATTAGCGACCCCAGCCTGGCAGGCAGCGGGGCAGGCTGCCTTTTGTCTCAGCCAAGGCTGGTGCTGCTGCTCCCCGGCCTGCTCAGCGACTGACCTTGGGAAGTTACCATAGAAACAAAGAACAAGCCATTGGGCTGGGGACCAGGAGGAGGGTTTCCTGAGGGGGGAGCACCGCCAGCTGCCATTACTTCCAGCCTGTTAGCCAACCTGAATCGCAGAGGCTTCCTGAAGGCCCACGGCAGGTGGCGGGGCGTGGGTCAGGTTGGGGTGGCGTCCTGAAAGGTGATGGCCGGCTGGAGGGGGTGGTGGCAAGATACTCTTAGCCATCAGGGCTGTGCTCACAGGGGCCTCAGAGTGGTGAGGGGCCTGTCCGGAGTCCACTAAGAGATGGTGGAGCTTGGCCCCCTGCCCCAGAGGGCCTGGGGCATGTGGAGCACCTATTCTGTGTTCCCACCTCTACTCTCCCACAGGACATGGAGAAGCAGAGCTGTCCATGCCCCTGCCCTGCCCTTGGGAAGTTTCTAGGCTGGGGTGGGGTGGGTGGTGCATCTGTGGAGGTGGCCTTGGATGGCCAGAGCAGCCAGCTTTAGTGCTAAGGGCTGGGGTGGGATGGGATTTGAGGGTTGAGTAGGAGCCTGGCAGGGGCATTTGCCAAGTGGATGGGATGGGGGTCGGGAGTTTGGGTTCTCTAGTCTTGCAGCCCTGGGGTGAGTCTTGCTGTACCCCCCCCCCACACACACACACACTCCCTGGTGACACCAGCCTCAGCCTTCCCCAGATCCTCCAGCCACCTCATTGTACCTTACCCCTGGTCCTGAGGGCCTTGGAGCCCAGGGTCTCCTCAACACCTCCAGGGATGGGATGTAGGGATAGGTGGGGATGGGGCTGAGGCCAGACTGCCCCTTAGCTTCTTGGTGGGCTGGAGCTGGGCTGCTAGCGCCAGGGAGGATTCCGAGGCCAGGCTGTGTGGGCAGGGCCCTTATGATTGAATCTTCTCCAAAGGCTCCAGTGACCTTGAGGCTCACGTTCCTCCCACTCCCCGCTGAAACCCTGTGTCCTTCTCTCCAGCTCTGGGAGTTCTCCGCCCCACCAATCTGCAGTCTCCCCCCTGAGGTGCCCCCATTAGCACTGCCTGCCCTTTGCTCTTTTGCAGGAATGGGGGGCGTTGCCTCCGGGGACTCAGATCTAGCTGTCTCAGGATGAACTCCTGGAGAGGCATCTCCTGGGCAGGCAGGTTTGGATAGGGGAGTGGTGGGGCTTGCTTCTGGCACAGGGACCACCCCCCCTGCACTCACAGGCCCCTGAGTGTCCCCACTTGCAATCTCCATGGAGCCCGCTGGTGTCTGGACATCTAGGCTCACTTGTCGGTGGTGCAGGGCTAGGGTGGGCACCTCGCAGACGCTCTAGCTGGGGACCCAGGCTGGAGGGCTCTCTGAAGAGGTATCTCTCACCTGCTCACAGCATCCAGGTGATGTGGAGTGTGCAGACTCAGGAGGCTCAGGAGGCCCAGCCTCAGGCAGCAGCTGCCTCCAGGGTCTAGGGCCCCCTTAGCAGCCCTGCAGGGCCCAGCTGGGGGGCTCCGACTCCTGCTCCAGGCCCCCAATAGGGCAGATCCTGTGGGTGGGCAGGGCCCCTGGGTGGATAGAGGGTATGCCTGGCCTGGCCGCCAGTCCCATCACGCACAGCTGGGAAGCTCTGGTTTGGCCGTGCTGAACCCTGTATTGGAACAGACCTGAGCTTCTGCCTGAAGGAAGCAGGGGCCTCACCACTAAGGCCTACTGCCTGTGAGCTTACCTTCTCATTGGGAAGTAGTGAGATTTTTTTGTAAAAAGGCAAACTAGCTTTCTTTCTGTTACCAGGAATTGATGAGTGGGACAGTGAGCCCGGGGAAGGCTCTAGGATGGTGGGGAGGTGGCCCGGTGGCTCTGGGGTGGTTCCAGGGCCCTGACCCTGGCCTCACTCACGGGCCTGTCTGGGCTTCCCCTGGGAGCTTGGCCTGGGCCTGGCCATGTCTGGTGCAGCTAGCCTGTGGCACAGCCCTGCTGGGTGTGCTCTGAAGTCTCAGGAGGAGGAGGCTCCCATCCTAGCAGGAGGCGCGGGGCTGGGGCCCAGCTGGGCAGCTTCCTGGAGGAGGTTCCTCTGAGGATGGGAGGCCACAGGTGCAGGCGGAGTGCTGGCCTTTCCAGGTCTTCCCTTTAGAGCCAAACTAAGACTGGTCCACACGCCCCTGCGGGTCCTGCCTTGGGTCGCCACTCCCCGAGGATACCATGGATGTTGATGGGGGTCTTCCCTTAACCTTGGTGGGCACCAGGATGTTCCACCCCTACTGTCTCCCCCTTCCTGGTTCAGGGGCCATTGAGGGCAGGCCTGGCCCCCCAGGGTCCCCTGAGGCCTCTGTGAGCTGAGGCATAGTAGTCAAGTGGGGTGTTGCCGTGGCTGACGGGGACCTGAATCCCATCAAAGGAGAAAGTGCCCGTCCTGGGGCCTAGTTAACGCGGTCTGGCGGTGAGTCATGCCCAGTGAGGTGAGCCTGTAAAAGTAGGCACCTGAGGTGGGGCGGGCGGGTGTGGCCCGTCGGCTCCCGGCCCCTCGGGGCTGCCAGTGGGTCAAGGGGGGGGCACCTTGAGTTAGGTCAGCCCATGGGTGGAGACACCTGGCCATAACCATCAGGTTTCCAGGGCCGCCTGGACCTTGGAGGGTGCCATGCCACTGTCCAGACAGCCTGGGGCCCAAGTGTACCCTCTGGGGCCCCTAGGTGGCCTGGGTGCAGCTAAGGTCCGTGATGTGACCCGTGGCTCCTGACCCGGAGCGGCCAGCCCTGCTCTTGGCCTCCATCTTGTCTTGGTCCCCCCTGCATGTCCCGTGCAGGCTTGGGGTGTGGGCACTGTGGGTGTAGGAGGTGCTGCCGCCCATAGCCTCTGTGGGAACTGGCTGTACCTGACCCTGTCTGACCTCGGGAAGGGCCTGGGGGCAGGACTTGACCGCCAGGATTCAGCAAGGTGGGTGGCTGGGTGGCTCAGGGTTGGCATGCTGCTGACCACTGCCGACCGTGCGGCTGCCTCGAGGGTGAGCCCACACCTCCCACAAGGGCCAGCATTGGGCAGCCCATGTGTTGTCCTAACCCCAAACCCTGGGAACCGGCGCCTAGTCGCCCAGTTGTAGATGAGGAGGTGACTCGGAGCCTCCCGGTCCTGCAGAGGGGTTCCTGGGTCCCACCCTACCCCAGCCCTTCCTGTGCCAGACTGGGGGCTTCCTGGCTGCACCTTGTCCCCTCCCACTGACAGCGGGCCCTCTGCGGTGGGCCCCAGCCTGGGGCAGTGCCAGGCAGGGGGTCGGGCTGCCCTGTCCCCATCATCCTGCTAGACAGTCATGTCCTCTGAGGCAGGGCTACAGCGTCTTTGCATGGAGGCCACTGCAGAAGCTGGGGGTAACCGCGGTGTTGGGTGGGGTGGGGTCCAGGGCAGGAGGTGAAGGCTGGGGCGGTGGGGGACAGGAAGAGCCCGTGAGTTGACGCTGATGAAAGCTGAGCCTGCTTACACCACTGGCGCCCGGATGAGCGAAGTGCTCAGCCTACTGCTGGCCTCCCCCGGCCCCTGCGCAAGACCTGGCCTCCTCAGGGGTCACAGCACAGTGCCTCCACGTCTCACCCTGCCGTGGGGCCACAGTTGCACCAGGTGACAGTGTTGGCCTCTGTTGCTGCCCAGTTATCGGATAGAGGGCACGTGGGGACTGCTTCCTTGCAGGCAGTGCAAGGTACAGGTACGTTGGTTTAGGCAGGTGAGGGGTGGGTGCGCGAGATGCCCCATGAGGTCTGAGGGCTTTAGACACATAAGACCCCGGTCCCCTCGGGTGCAGATGCCACCACTGCTACTAGCTCATGGGCAAAGCGCCTGAGTCCCCAAGGCTGAGGCCTCTTCCTGGACACGGTACCTCCGTTCCCCAGCCCTGGGCCTGCCTGGGCGCATGCAGGCGCCTGCCACGGCTCTATTAAGGACTCCGTCGTGCGTCGTAGATTACTTTTATTTTCCATGATGACACTGCACTAGGATGAAGCCATCCCTGGGGTCTCTTAAAAGACAACTCCTATTAAAGATGAGAGGAGTTAGTGAATCGCGGGCACTGGGTCTCCCCAAGGTGGGAGGTGGTGGGGGGCTGGGCCACTGCCCTGTGGTGTGGGCCCTGGGGGGGAGCCCCACGATGCTGGGGAGAAGGGGGTACTTTTGGATGCAGGTGAGGGAGAAGCCAGGTAGGGTAGGGAAAGGGTGCTGTGGGGTGCCCCCATGCCAGCCTGAGCCTTCCTCTTGTCTGGGCCATTGCCCCTCACCTGGGGCCTGTGGTTGGAAGCCGGCACAGGGAGACAGGCTCAGCCGGGGTGACCAGTGAATGTTCACATGGCAGTGTCCCTGGGTCACCTGTGCTGGCGGGGATGGGGTTGTGCAGCCTGGCAGTCCACGCACAGGTTGGGGGTGCTGGGGTTGCCGCCCAGCCGACTAACTCGGAGCGGCAGGGAGGGGCGTTGGAGGACTGGGGGCTGGAGAAGCCCACCCCAGGGAGCCCTGGGAGCAGGCACAGCAGGCTGACCTTGGATGTGTCCCTGACAACTTGAGAGGGGGGCCTGAGGCATGGTGGTCCTGCACTGTGTGTGGGTCTCTGTGTGCACGTGTATACGAGTCTGTGTGTGTATGTGTCTGCGTGGTGTCTGTGTGTCAGTGGTCCTGGGAGTAGCAGTGGTCACCAAACATGAACGCATTCCCTGAGGATGTGCAAACCAGGTGTGTGAGCTAGGTGTGGCACCCACCAGGGGTCTGGGGTCTGCCAAACTGGTGTGCAGGGTGGGCTGAGGCGCTCTCTTCCCTAGGGACTGGGGGCAGGTAATCATGATAGCAGCATTAATTGAGCCCCTCCTGTATGTAGGCACCATGCTAAATGCCTTGAATGTATTAGCTCATTGGGGTCACACATGAGGGCCTCCAGGGGTCACGTTATCCCATTTTGGAGGTAGGGGAACTGAGGCCCTGGGAGGCTGAGTCAGCACGCCTGGGTCCTTCCCCCTGTGAGTGGCTGCTTATAGCCTGGGTCTGCTGTCCTGTGCCCCCGTGGCAGCTGCAGGGTGGGGCGGAGCAGTTTGCAGTCCTGTGTCTGCCTTGCTCACCGTCCTGGCCTGTGAGCTGGGCAGAGCTGCCAGGGGGACATTGCAGTGGCCCCCGCCCAGGAAGCCACGTGGAGAAGAAGTGTGCGGCCATGTTTCTGGCTGTGTTTCGTCGGAGCATCTCCCGGAGTGGCAGATGGGGTCGGAGGGCCTGGTGTGCGCGAGCTGCCAGAGCCCTCTGAGCGCCCCTCTTCTCCTTCCCAGGGCTGCCCAGAAGCTCAGCCTGGCCTCCAAGCGCAAGAAGCACCCCCCGCCACCTGCGCCCGCCGCCCGGGGCGCCTCCACCTACCCCACCGACTTCAGCGGGGTCTTGCAGCTGTGGCCGCCCCCTGCGCCCCCCTGCCTTCTCAGGGCCGCCTCCAAGGCCAAGGACAACCTCGGCAGCTTCGGAAAGGTAGACAAGCCCCTGTGGCTGGGGAGCGGCGGGGGAGGAAATACAAGGAGGTGCGGGAGATGGAGGGCCCCACTTTGTTTTCTCAGGGTGGGTGAGGGTCAGCAGAGGTGCAGATGGGGAAACTGAGGCCCAGGGGGTGACAGGGAGACTTGGGAGACTGCATGGGGCGGGGGAGTAGCATGTCCTCAGGGTCCCAGGGGCATAAGCTGGGTCAGCCAGGTCACGGGGCTTCCTGGGATTGGGGTGGAGTCTGATCCAGGGAGCCTCCTTGCCTGGTCCCCAGCTTCCCTGAGGGGGTAGGGGGAGGGGCAGGCCCCTCAGCTCCCCTGAGTCACCATGTCCTGTCAGATGCCAGCCACGGCTGTGGGGAGAAGGGTTGACTTAGGGTCCCTGTTTCAGGTGGGGACACCGAGGCCTGGGGAGGGCAAGGGCTCTGCCCAGTGATGGGCGGACTGGCTGGCCCAACCCTGCTCCGAGTGTCCTGGCCCTGGGCCCTGTGGGTCATGTTCCTGAGAGGCCTGGACAAGCAGTCATCCAACACTGAGAAGCCGGCCGAGGCTGGGACTGTGTGACTGCTGGGGGGAGGTGGGCCCTTGGTGCCCAGTGGGGAGCCAGGCTCACAACACCATGTGCCCCAGGGGGTGACAGGGAGGAGTACTACGCCCCAGCCCCATGCAGTGTCCTAAGCCCCTCTGTCACCACAGCGAGGGTTGGACCTGCTCTTTCCCCTGGCCCTCTGCCCACTCTGTAGCCCGCGGCCCTGCCAGGTGCCCTGAGGGTGCTGGGGTCAAGGCTCCTGCTCCTGCCTGGCGCTGCCTGGCCGGCTGCTCAGCCAGGAGCACAGGTTCCGTGCTTCCTGTGGCTCTACTCCCCAGGGACAGGGCCTGCAGGGGAAGCTGATGTGTCTGCCCTCCTGCCTTCAGCTGCCCCATCTGGGCGGCCCCTCTGTCTGGAGGCACCTTCCTCTCACCCTGGCCAGCGCCTGGTTTGAGGTGTCTGGGCGTGGCCCACGGTCAGGGCTTTGCTGGGGACGGCCCCCAGGTGATTGCAGTAAGCATGCTCTTAGCATCACATGAGCGTGGCCACTCCTCCCCCAGGCTGTGCTTCCCAGAGCACTGGCTCAGTGGCTAGAGGTGGGGGACATCAGCCCTGTGCCCAGGGGTGGGTGCGGCAGTTGGCACGTGAGCTGCATGCATGTCCAGAGTGGACTGTGGCTCTGTGGCCAGGCCGGGAGCGAGGAGTTTGCCCATGCACTCTGGGCCACCTGCATCTGCGTGGGTCTGAACAGTGGCCTTCGCTCTCAGCCCAGGCTACCGCATCTGCAGCGCAGGGCTGTCTCCAATCCTGAAGTGCACATTCTGTGTCCTGGAGCTGCTGCTTCTGTCTGAGTTGCCCAGCCCAGGGGTCAGGGGCAAGGGCGACCCCCTGCTGCCTGGTGAGGTCACCTGCCAGCCTCTTGGGATGGGTGCTGGGGTGGCAGGTGTCCCCGCCAGCCCCGATACCCTGCACCGCTGGGGGACAAAGGGGAACACAGGGCATCCTCTCTGCTACCCCTGCCCTGCACACCTGGCAGTGTCCTCAGGAGGCAAGGCTGGTAGTGTCAGCCCGTCCAGGGGGAGGGCAGGAGGGAAGGCCGAAGCCTGGCCGACTGGGGCACCCGTGTCCTCTCCATTGCAGCAGCTCCCCAGAGCAGGGTGCTGCTGGCCAGGTGCCGCTGCGGCCCTGGCTGTGTGGGAAGCTGGGCTGGGCTGCCAGCCCAGGGACTGCTGAGGCAGGGGCTGGGACGGAAGGTGCCAGGCTGGGAGCCGGTCTTCCCGGCTCTGGCCTCTGCTGGCCTGGTCTCACTTGGCCTGTCTGTACCATTTGGGCTTCTTCTATGCAAAGGGGGCCTTGGGACAGGCGTGCCTCAGGGCTGGCGGGTTAAGGGGTTTGGGGCTCCTTTCGGGGCTTACTGTCTCTGTTACTTGGGGCGCAGGCACCCTCCCCCCTCCTGGGACCAGGCCCCCACCCAAGTACTCCTTCAGGGACCCTCAGCCTTGCTTCTGGTAGTTCTGAACCACTTGGCGCTTCCCCGGAGACCAGGAACCCTGGTCACTGCCTTTTACCCCTCCATACTCTGCGCGCCTCTCCCCGCTCCCGGTGTTATTAGCACTAATGTCACAGTCAGAAATGCTTCCTGAAAGGCGTTTAATACTGTCACAGAAAAGAAGTTAGATTACGCTCAATTTCTGACATTAATGTGCTACTTAAGATAATTCATCATGTTGTGGTATTAAAAAAGACATCCCTTTCGCGGTGGGTGTGAGCGGCGCCCCTCCCCCTCCCTGCCTGGGCCACCTCTGGGGAGCTAGAAGCCCCTTTTTTATGCAAAATGTGTTTTTCCTTCCCCGGCAGCAGCCGCAGCTATTCAACCAGCCTTTGTAATATCTGCACATTTCGGGGAGAGAGATGTGCTTGTCTCTTGCGAAGACCCTGTCATTTCCCCGCAGTAATGACAGGTTCTTTCCAGGCAGACAATGGCTGGGTGCTGGGACAGGGGCAGCGGGGGGCAGGCTGGACAGCCCATGCTCCTGCCAGGTCCCCTCCCCTGGCTGCGGGTCTGCTCGACTCAGGATTAGCATCTCTGCTTGAGAGGCAGCCATCAGGAGATGTCGAGAGCCAAATCATAGCTTCTCTAGGTCTCTCCTCCCTGCTAGGAATTCTCTCCAATCTCCAGAACCCATTTGGCTCCTGAAGTGGTGAGGGGTTCACACTGGAAAAAAATTGCCAAAAATTACCGGGAAGTGCACATTTTCGTCTGCTTTGCAGCGGCGTTTGAAAATGAAATAGTTTTGTTCGTGTCGTCAGGGAATAAAAGAATCGATTCTTGCCTGATGGAGCCCAGGTTCTGAGTGGTACAATAGCCAAGTGTTTCTTCCTGCTTCTCTCCAGAGGGTGGGACACCCTGACTCTGCATATCAATGTGCTGCATGCCCAGGGGAGTGAATGGTGCTTGTGCGAACTACCCGCGGTAAACCAATTTTACCGGCGTTATGTATCTGTCACTTACAATTAAATCCGTGAAAAATATTGGCTCTGAAATGAGTCTCGGGTAATTTGATTTACACCGATGTGGGGAAATCAGAGATTTCATCGGAGAGCGGACGATGGTGTCCTCCAACAGAAAATGGAGCTGGTGCCTGGCTCTGAGGAGCCCTAGCGCAGGGTGACTCTGGTGGACAAAGCGCCCACCTGTACCTGCCCGAGGCCCCCCGAGGCCCCCTGATGTCCATACATGATGTGAGACACACCTGTCTGGGGTTCATTCCCTGCACAGGTTTTGGGGAATCCACAGTGCAGCTTGCTCTGAGCTTTGGCATCTCGGTTCCTTCGGAGGGTGTTGGGGCGTGCGCACAGGGTGCACCGGGATGTTTCATGCTGTGGAGGCAGACCGTTGGCTCTGCCAGATGCCCAGGCTGACTGGTAACTTGTGGGCTTCTGGATGCTCAGACCCATCCTCATCCTGCTCATTCCTCTGTCCCCTCCCATACCTCTGCCCCAGCCTCAGTTTCCCCCAGCCAACACTGGGAGCTTGTGAGGCCAGAGGGTTTAAGAATTCACATCTCTTCTTGGATTGGATTCATTCTAATAGGATTCCCTTGCCTTCCTGCTGACCCAGTCCTGCAGGCTTCTGGGAGCCGGGCTTCCTGGGCTGGGGGATTCTCTCCCAGGGCCTCCCCAGCCCTCCAAGGCCCTCTGGCCTTCTTTGGGTTTGTTCGTCTTTCATACCACAAATGCTCCTGCTGTCTTCTCTGCTGCTCCCAGGCCAGGGAGGACTGTGGTCTGGGGCTGGCACTGCTGTGGGAAGAGGGGCCCACTGCAGGAGAGACTTCTAGGGACACAAGGGGTGCCCCTTCTGTCTGGGGGTGGAATGAACCGCGCTTGCAGGACCTGAGCACCCCTGGGCTCCGTGGTGTGCGGGAACCTGCTGCCCCTAGTCCTCTGCCTCCCGTCCCCGCTCAGTGCTGTGCACCCTGCCAACCTCACCCTGGGCTTCATTTTCTCCCTGCCCTGCTGACCTCATGTGGGATCCGCTCCGGCCGCATTCCTGCGGTGTCAGGGGCCCGCCGAGGCCCTGTCCGCTGTCCTGACTCGCGCGCGGCTCCTCCTGCCCTGTAATTAGTGGCCAGCTGGGCGGTGGGCGGCGCTCAGATGCTTGCTCCTCCCCGCCCCCCAGGTGAAGGTCATGCTGCGCATCTGGCCGGCGCAGGGGGCCCAGCGCTCTGCCGAGTCCACGTCCTTCCTGAAGGTGGACCCTCGGAAGAAGCAGGTGACCCTCTACGACCCAGCCGCTGGGCCCCCGGGCAGTGCGGGCCTCCGGCGTGCCGCCACTGCAGCCGTCCCTAAGATGTTTGCCTTTGACGCCATCTTCCCGCAGGACTCTGAGCAGGTACGGTGGGGCGGAGCTCCTGGGGCCCCGGGATGGGGCTGCTCATCTAGATGGGGTCTGATCTTTGTGGAGTGAGGAGGAAGAGAGGGGCTGCCAGCTGCCTGTGCCTGCTGAGGCTCCTCTCCCTCCTCCACCTCTGGCCAGCACCCCAAGTACCCCCATCCAATGCCTACCTGGTTCTCCAGGCCACCCGTCTCTCAGGAAATGCTGGGTTTGGGGAGTCCACCCTCCTGGGAACAATGGTGTTTTACCCTGGATGCTGGGGCACCTGGTTCCCCTCCCCCATGCACACACAGTGTGCCTGTACACAGGACCATGCCCGCCTGCACCGTGTCTGTCCTGGGTGTGTGTCCATGTTGACGTCAGCCGCTGTGTGTGTCTGTGCACACGTGTCTGGCCAGCAACCCTGCATGTGTTGCGTGTGTTCTTTGTGAGGTTACTGCGTATCCCATGCTTTCTGTGTGCGCGAGGTCCCCTGTGCCAGCTCAGCTGCCCTATGGGCTTACTGCTGCCTGTGACAGGACAGACAGGCCCTGGGTTTACAGGCGACAGGAGTGGGCGGCTGCAGTCCCCTGGGCCCTGGCTTCTGACGCCCTGGTCCCTCCACAGGCGGAGGTGTGCTCGGGGACGGTGGCCGACGTGCTGCAGTCTGTGGTCAGTGGGGCCGATGGCTGCATTTTTTCCTTTGGCCATATGAGCCTTGGTAAGCATTCCAGGCACCCGGCATGCTGCCTCCCCCACCATCTTTGTTGCTGCCATCACTGGGCCCTGGGTGGAGAGGGAACGTGGTTCTCCATGAGGGCATATGGGGTAGGGTCTCCTGGAAAGGAAGCTGAAGGCTGCAGAGGCCTCAACATGGATGGAGGAGGCCCCCAAGGTCGCAGTGGACCCAGGTTGCCCCGAGGACCCTGGGCAGGGCTCGGGTGGTGCTTCCCCAGTCTGGCGGGGCTGTCCCTCATGTGTCCCCATGGCTCACAGGCAAGTCGTACACAATGATTGGGAGGGACAGCTCACCCCAGAGCCTGGGCGTCGTGCCCTGCGCCATCTCCTGGCTCTTCAGGCTCATCGAGGAGCGCAAAGAGAGGACGGGCACCCGCTTCTCCATCCGCGTCTCGGCCGTGGAGGTGTGCGGCCGGGACCAGAACCTTCGGGACCTGCTGGCTGAGGTGGCCTCTGGCAGCCTCCAGGACACCCAGTCCCCAGGCGTGTACCTTCGGGAGGACCCCACGTATGGGGCACAGGTGCGCCGGCGTCACTGTCCCCGGGGCCAAAGAGCAGGTGGGGTGGTACTGCGCTTGGCCCCAAGCCCCTAAAGGTCCGGTCGCCTCCACCTCTTCCCAGCTCCAGAACCAGAGTGAGCTGCGGGCGCCCACGGCAGAGAAGGCCGCCTTCTACCTGGACGCAGCCCTGGCTGCCCGCAGCACCAGCCGGGCCGGCTGCGGCGAGGATGCCCGGCGCAGCTCCCACATGCTCTTCACGCTGCACGTCTACCAGTACCGCGTGGAGAAGTGTGGCCAGGGAGGAAGTAGGTGCCGGGTGTGCACTGAGACCCTGCCCAGGGAGCTCCCTGCCCTAGCCACGGGCGTCTCCCGAGGGCCCTGCCTGGGCTGGGGTTGGGCTGCGTGCAGGGTCTGGGTGCCCTGGACCATGCGTCACCTGCTTGCCTTGCCATTCCAGTGTCCGGAGGCCGCAGCCGCCTGCACCTCATTGACCTGGGCAGCTGTGAGGCGGCACCTGGCAGGGGTGGGGAGGCTGCCGGGGGACCCCTGTGTCTGTCCCTGTCAGCCCTGGGCAGCGTCATCCTGGCTCTGGTCAATGGGGCCAAGCACGTGCCCTACAGGTGAGTCTGGGCATCTGGGTGGGCACTAGCGGGGTGGCGCCTGGGGAACTGGCCTTGGCATGGGCCCTGTGGTGGGGACATAGGTGGATGCCAGTTCAGACCTGGGGCTCTGGCACAGCCTGGTCCAGGGAGAAGCCTGTCTGTTCCATCTAGCCCCAGAGCTCACCCCTCATCCAGCCTCCCACCTTGACCTTGGCTCCCAGGGACCACAGACTCACCATGCTGCTGCGGGAGTCCCTGGCCACCACCGGCTGTCGCACTACCATGATAGCCCACGTCTCAGACGCGCCGGCCCACCACGCCGAGACACTCAGCACCGTGCAGCTGGCCGCCCGCATCCACCGCCTGCGCAGGAAGAAGGCCAAGGTGGGTGCTGTCCCGAGGACCCCAGGCTCCTGCATCCTCTGTAGGCCCCGCAGGGCACCATGTGTGGGGGAGCAGGTGGATCTTCTGTGCATCCTGGGGCCCTGCCTGGAGGGAGAGGGAGCCAAGGCCCAATCCCTGCTGGGGTGAGGCAGAGCTGGTGCTGCCCCAATGGGGTTGTGGTACCCTGGTCTAGCCTCAGGCCTGGGCAGATGGGACTTGGGCACACATCCCAGGCACCTGGGTATTCTGGGTCAGACAGCAGCAGGTCTGAATCTGGGTTCTCGCCTGTCTGAGTGCCTTTCCCTCTCCTGTGAGCTGGTTCGTTCTATTTTCCTTGCATAATGCTGAGAAGACCGTTCTGTGCCTAAACCTTTTAGCGCAGTTCCCAGTGCAGGCCTCGTGCAGTGGCTGTGACTGTCATTTTCGCCACAGGGACCACAGCGTTGTGCTGTTGGGGGGCCCAGTGATGGGGGATGGCGGTTGCAGGTGGAAGGTCGGGTTCACTCACGGGGTCTGCCTTGCCACCCCCAGTATGCGTCCAGTTCTTCGGGTGGCGAGAGCTCCTGTGAGGAGGGCCGGGCCCGCCGCCCCCCACATCTGCGGCCCTTCCACCCGCGCACGGTGGCCCTGGACCCCGACCGCCCAGCTCCTGGCCTTCCTGGCGACGCTGACTACTCATCCAGCAGCGAGCAGTCCTGTGACACGGTCATCTACGTGGGGCCTGGCGGGGCTGCGCTGTCAGACCGGGAGCTCACCGACAACGAGGGCCCACCCGACTTCGTGCCTATCATCCCTGCACTGAGCCGCCGCCGGCCCTCTGAGGGCCCTCGGGACGCTGACCACTTCCGCTGCAGCACCTTTGCGGAGCTGCAGGAGCGGCTGGAGTGCATCGATGGCAGCGAGGGCCCCTTGGGACCCCTGGCCGGCACCAGTGGAGCTCAGGCCAGCCCCGCCCGAGGGGGCAGGAAGCCCTCGCCACCCGAGGCTACATCTCCCAGGAAGGCTGTGGGCCCCCCGATGGCTGCCAGCACCCCTCGAGGGAGCCCCGGCCCAAATGCCCACCGGGGCACCCCTGAGCCTTCCAAGGCTGGTGCCCAGGGTGACCAGAGAGAGGACAGCAGCACCTGGCCTGAGCCACCTGCCCCAGAGAAGGCAACGGGGGGTGGAGGCCGGCGGCCGCTGCCCAGCCCAGCCCCTCCGCCACCCCAGCAGCCGGAAGCTCAAGGAGCCCCTGCGGAGCCAGGGGGAGGGGGTACCAACGGTGTGGTACGGACGCCCCCCGTGGGCATGAGCGGGCAGGCGGGCCGGCCCCCTCTTTCCCCGGACGTGGCCTGCCCCCACCCATCTGCTCGTGGCTGCCATCTGGAGCGGGGCCTGCTGACCACCACAGTGACCCTGCAGCAGCCCGTGGAGCTGAACGGCGAGGATGAGCTGGTGTTCACGGTGGTGGAGGAGCTGCCCCTGGGGGGTCTGGCGGGGGCCGTGCGGCCCTCCAGCCTGGCCAGCTTTGGCAGTGACTGCTCCCTGCAGGCCCTGGCCTCAGGCTCACGGCCCGTCAGCATCATCAGTAGCATCAATGACGAGTTTGACGCCTATACCTCGCAGGCCCCCGAGGGCCCCGGGGGGACCCTGGAGGGGGCGGCCTGGGCTGGTGGCAGTCCTGGCTCCTCTATCGGCTCCTGGCTCAGTGAGGTCAGCGTCTGCACCACGGACAGCCATGGCCCCACGCCCCAGCCTCCCTTTGGGCCTGACTTGCCTGCGGGGCCTGGCCCCCCAGAACTTCCGGCCCTGGGCAGCTCCCTGGAGGACAGTAGCTTCAGATCCTCGGACTATGGTGGGCCTGACAGTTCTGGTCCGGTCCGGAGTCCTCGCCCCCGGGAGGCCACGGTAGTTGCCCCAACCCGGATGGGCAGGGAACCCTGGGCTGGGTCCCCCCAGGGGGCAGCCGCTGCCCAGACTATCCACTCCAGCCTCCCCCGAAAATCGAGGACTACCTCCTCAGCCAGCCGCGCCGGCTGCGCTCGCCAGGGCCCAAGCCCGTCCAGCCCTGGAGTCTCATTTGAGGACCCGTGGCTGCTCCGGGCACAGGACTGTGACTTGCTGCAGGTGGTCTCTGCCAGTGGGGCCTCCAGCCCAACCCCGTGCTCGCCCCGGCTGCCTGAGGCGCAGGCGATGCTGCTCTGTGCCCAGAGGGTGGTGGATGGGTGTGAGGTGGCGGCCAGGGTGGCCCGCAGGCCGGAGGCTGTGGCTCGGATTCCCCCACTGCGGAGGGGCGCCACCACACTGGGGGTGACCACACCTGCCATGTCCTGTGGGGACACCCTGGCTGAGGCAGCCATCTGCTCAGGCAGCCTGAAGGCCTCCCCCAGCAGCAAGAAGAGCGGGGCTCCCAAGGGGGGCTTCTTCCCAAGGCCCGGCGGGGCGGTGCCCCCAGCCCCACCTGTGCGTAAGTCCAGCCTGGAGCAGAATGGCCCGGCTGTGGCCCCCACGCAGGCCCTGGCCCTGACCCGGGCCCCCGCCATCTTCCGAGGGGAGGAGGAAGCCAGGCCCAGAGTAGCTGACCACTCTCTTCCCAAGGCCACATCCAGCCTGAAGGGCCGGGCTGGCAAAATGGAGATGTCACACCGTCCCGCCGGCCACACATCCCTGGAGCGGTGCGAGGGCCTGGCGCACAGCAGCAGCAGGGTCAGGGAGGCCACAGGGCGGCCACCCCGGGCCATGCCCCGGTTGGGAGTGCCACCTGCCAGCCCCACCCCTGGGCTGGCTCCTGCCTGTAGGGGCAGCCCGGCTAAGGGCGCAGGAGTCCCCAAACCCCCAGCGGGTGGGGCCAAAGGCCGAAGCTTAGTGGCAAGCGGGTCTCGGGCTCTGGGGGCCTCAGTGAAGCCACTGGCCCCTGTGGTGGGCAGAACCCCCAGCGGTCCTGCACCTGGTCCCCGGGTGGCCCCACGGGCTACGCCTGGTATCGGGACCAAGGCCGGCCGGGGCACCATCATGGGCACCAAGCAGGCTCTCCGGGCTGCCCACAGCCGCGTCCACGAGTTGGCGGCCAGCGGGGCTCCTGGGAGGGGTGGCCCCTCGTGGGGCTCAGCTGACTCGGACAGCGGCAATGACAGTGGCGTGAATGTGACGGAGGAGCCACTGCCCGCGGGCCCTGCCCTGCCATCCCCCTACAGCAAGGTGACAGCGCCGCGCAGGCCCCAGCGCTACAGCAGTGGGCACGGCAGCGACAACAGCAGCGTGCTGAGCGGAGAGCTCCCGCCCGCCATGGGCCGCACCGCGCTCTTCTACCACAGCGGGGGCAGCAGCGGCTACGAGAGCATGATGCGGGACAGCGAGGCCACCGGCAGCGCCTCCTCCGCCCCCGACTCCATGAGCGAAAGTGGGGCCGCCTCCCCAGGCGCCCGCTCCCGCAGCCTCAAGTCCCCCAAGAAGAGGGCCACAGGTGGGTGGTGGAGCCAGCCCTGCCACAGGCGCAGCCCTCTGCTGTCTATAGGGCTGGGGGGGGGTGCTTGGCAGAAGCAAGCTGCCACCCTGGGGCTCCCGTACCCCTTGCCTGCCCCACGGCTGGGTCTTGCGGCTCCCTCTGGAGCTAGCTTCGCCTGGTGCCTGTGTCCTGGCTGCAGCCCATGAGCATGACCCCTCCGCTGAGACAAGGCACACCTGGGGTGGTCTCTGGCACAGCCTTTACAGATGCCAGGTGTGCATAGCCATCGACGGCTTATAAGTATGCCCGGGGCTTTTCAGTGAGATGTGTACAGTGCCCTACAGTTTATAAATCTGTGAGACGAGATCAATGGAAATGATCGTCACACATCCCGGATACGTATATTCCTCGACAGTCTGCAGACATTGGGGCTTATCAGCATGTAGATGTGTACAGAGCTCTACAGTTTGTAAAGGTGCCCAGTGCGTACCCTTCTCTGATCCCCAGAGTCTTGCAGGGGCCACCCAGCTGGGTCCCTGGGGAGCAAGGCAGGGGCCTGGGTGTGAGCTGGGTGTTGAGCCCAGTGCAGGTTCTCCCTGGTGACTGTCCCAGCTGCCTGGGAGCCCCTGCCAGTGCTGCTCTGGGGGACAGTAGTCTGGACCCCTCCCTGCAGTGGGGGTAGGGAGGGGTGATCCGCAGCACGGCTGGTTAGGTGTGGAGCACCTCCAGGAAGGCTGACTGAGGGGCTGCTGTGGGGCCGTTGGTATGGCCATGCAGTGACGGGCAGGCTGGGGCTTGGGCCAGGGCTGGTCTCTGTTGACCAGTGCCTGCCTTCCATTCCAGGTCTGCAGCGGCGGCGACTGATCCCGGCCCCACTGCCTGAGGCTGCTGCCCTGGGCCGAAAGCCCAGCCTCCCGGGGCAGTGGGTAGACCTGCCTCCGCCCCTGGCCGGCTCTCTGAAGGAGCCCTTCGAGATCAAGGTGTATGAGATCGACGATGTGGAGCGCCTGCAGCGGCACCGCCTGCCCCAGCGGGACGACCCAGCCCAGGTCAGGGCCTGTGCTGGGCTGGGGTTGGGGCTGGGAGCCCAGGGCTGGCAGAGCTGGCCATCTGATTGGGGCTTGATCATGGCCCAGAAATCCCCTGACTTCGCCTTCTCCTCTTATCCACAGCTCTCCCAGGACATGGAGAAGGTAGGCACCAGCCCTGTCCAGTCTGAGCCTGTTGGGGCCCCTGCCTCCCCTTGGGCAGAGGAGGCTGGAGGGGCTCATGAGGCCACCTCTGTCGTCTGCTCAAGCAGCTGGTGTGGCCCCCACAGATCCTATCCCTGCCCACCTTCAAAGCCCTGCTGTGTGCTCACATGGGCCTGTGGCCAAGGTGGTGGGTCCTGGGGTCCCGGGGACAGCCTGTCTGTGAGTACCTCTGCCCTCAAGCCTGAGCCCCTCCTGTCTCCTGCCGCCAGGGCCCGGTGTGCATCAGCTCCAAGCTGCGCCTGGCTGAGCGCAGGCAGCAGCGGCTGCGGGAGGTGCAGGCCAAGCGTGACCAGCTGTGCGAGGAGCTGGCCAAGACCCAGGGCCGGCTGATGGTGGAGCCTGGCCGCTGGCTGGAGCAGTGTGAGTGCCCCGCCTGGCCTCCCCTGTCCCTGTGTCCCCGCCTGGGCCCCCTGCCTCCCCTGTCGCTGTGTCCCCTGCCTGTCCTGTGTCTGCCCTCCGGCTGTTCTCACACAGTGGGTGGTGGGAGAGGAGGCCCACAGGGACTGCTGTCTTTCCTGGGGTCTTTGAGAGCCTGGCTGCTGCCCTGACTCTGTCCCTCCCCTTCCCAGTCGAGGTGGACCCAGAGCTGGAACCTGAGTCAGCGGAGTACCTGGCAGCTCTGGAGCGAGCCACGGTGGCCCTGGAGCAGTGTGTGAACCTGTGCAAAGCCCATGTCATGATGGTCACCTGCTTTGACATCAGCGTTGCCGCCACAGCGGCTGTGCCGGGGCCACAGGAGGTGGACGTCTGAGGCTGGCACTGGACAGGGGAGGGGACATGCAGAGGGTGTGAGGACGGGACATGGGATGGTGTGAGAATGTGCTTGGAGTTGGAGGGACAAGGACCCAGAGTGGGTCTGTGCAGGACCGAGGGTCTCAGAGAGGAGACAGAGCATGGGGACGGGGCGGGCCGGCTGGCCGCAGACAGAGTAGGCAAGTACAGGAAGACCGGAAGACTGTCACCACCCAAACAGCCATGCAAGTGCCTTTAACCTTGAGTTGGACTTTTCTCCTTTTTGCATTTGGTGCTACGGACTCACGACACCAGCAGTGTGCTTGGGGCCCCGGCTCGGGCAGCTCTGACCACCCGGGCTGGGGCGGGAGCCAGTTGTGTTTGTACCCGATCTCGCCTTCTTTACAGCCACGCAGTTTTGTGTAGCAGGACGGACCTGCTCTCACCAGCTTTTTTAGGATTGGAATGTTTTTTTTTATAGTGGTTTCTTCTCAGCAGAGCTGGCATTCGCGGTCTTCAGACCCCACGGTCTGCACCAGCAGGGGCTTCTGTGTGGGGGCTGAGCCCGAGTCCCCTCCCTTCTCCAAGGACCCTGCTCTGATCTGAGGACACGTGAGGGCTGAGCCATGGGCCTGTGATGCCTTCTTCCACGGCAGGAATTCTTACCAAAATCACAAGCAAAAAACAAAACACGAAACAAGACAAACTACCACCAACAAAGACAGGGGTATGGGTTTTATAAAGGTTCCGTTAGGTTCATATTTTTATATCATTTTGCCTATAAACATGGAGTTTGCATTGGGAATTTGAAGACAAATGATCTATGTTTTTATGGTTTTCTACGGAAGGTTTTCCTGGGGCCGTGCTCTTGGCAGCTGTGGGAGGCAGGCTCTTTGGGGAGGCACCCTGGGCAGGATGGGGGTCCTCCGGGGGCACGTCTTACCGTATGCAGACGAGGCGTGAACCTCAGCCTGAGCCACGCGCCCCGCACGACAGGTTCGTGTTTTCTGACCATTGCGCATTTTATAGAGCGTCCGGACCTTTGTACAAATGTGTAGATAACATCTTGCTACAGTTTTTATTTGTGAATAAAAGATGCACTGATTGTTCACGTGGCTCTTCTGTTCACTGGGTATACCGAGCCCCGCAGCCTGGGTGTGCCGCCCCCAGGGTCCCTTGGGCTAGGAGACCACAGGGTACAGGCGGGATGTGTCTGTGGCATCGGAGGGCTCTGGGTCCAAACCTACGTTTCCTTGGCCTCCAAGCCCCTCTTCCTGACCCTGCCTAGACCCTGGAGTCCTGAGGCTGGGGCGGAGTCAGGCTCAGAGTGGAGCTGGCAGGAAGCAGCCTTCTCTGGTGACTGATGGCTGCCTTCCCACTGGGTTATGTTGTCTGAGGAAAGCAAGGCAGGTGACTTTCCTTGGTTCCCTGCAGGCCTTGGTTTCTTTCCTTTGTTCCCTGCCTGCCTTCTTGGGAGACAGATGTGCACCTGTTGACACATCAAGGCAACCAGGACCCCCAAGTTGGCAGACCTGGCAGGGCTGGTTCCTGCCGGGACTCTGGTGCTGTCTCAGCCTTGGTCCCTGGTCCCCTGGGCTCTCCAGAGCTCGCTGCACCTCCGGGGTAGGCCCAGCCTTTAAGCTCCTGAACGGTCCCTTCCCTGGGCCTGGGCACCCTCCCTGTCCGCCTCGGCATGGCTTCTCATATGCAGTCTCCCCAGCTGGGTCAGCTTGCTTCCCCCCAAACTACATCCTCCTGTCCCTTTGCAGTGCCCCCACCTGCAGGCCTTCGCAGGCTGCACCTGTGCTCCTACCTTGCCCCACCCACCTGCGGGCCTCACCTGCTCTGCCCATACTCAAGCAGTGCGGTCCTGGCCCTGAGCGCCCCCGCCATGGGCTGCTCCTGCCTCGGGTTCCAGCACATGCACCCCACGAATGCTGCCCCTCCCACAGCCCAGTCTGCAGCCCCTGTATGCCGCTGTAGCCCCTATGCCTGGGGCTCCCCCGCTAGGGCCAGCGGGGCTAGGGGCCCCTCTCCTGGCTCTGGGTGGTGAGTGTGGGGCCCTTCTTGGTGGCCTTGCTGCCTGGGCCCCCTCCACTGGCACCTTGCATCTTGTGTGGTCTCTGCCTATCTCCCAGCCTCAGTGGGGCCCTCGGGGCTGGGGCGGGATCTGAGTCATCGTTGCACCCCCATACAGCACAAGGTGGGGCCCAGTGGGGCTGCAGGAGAGGCTCTTGCTGAAGAAAGAATGAATGAATGAGTGAGCCTCTGTAGAGGGCTCTGGCTGGGGGTAGGAGCAGGCCCAAGGCAGGCAGCATGTAATGGCAGCAGGCCTCCTGCCCGGACCCGCACTGATGTCCCAAAGCAGATCCCATCCTTCTCAAAGCCACTGTGAGTCAGTGGTCAGGCCCCAGGGCTGTCGCCCCCAACCCCAGGATACCTCCTTGCTCTCCCCTGCCCCAGCCCCAGCTCTCCCAAGCCCAGGTCTTCTTTCTATTGAAGCACATTTGGCTACAGCAGAACCCCGGCTTCTGGGAGGGGTGAGGTTATTTTTAACTAGCCAAGTGCCCCCCAAGCTGCTTCTGTCACTGAATTTGGAGGACTGGGTCAGGGGAATCCGGCAGGGTGCGGAGCTCGGGCTGGGATGGGGGCATCCTCTCAGGAGGGAGGCTGAGAAGCCCACCTGGTCTGTGGTCCTGGAAACCGGTGCCCATGTGGACTGCTGCCCTTCTGCACAGAGGCACTGTCCTCGGGGACAGGGAGCTCTGGGTCCACGCAGGACCCACTTGAGGACGAAGGTCTGCCCCAGAGCCTGCTGTCAGGTCTGGGCTCTCACTCCCAGCATGCACTGCATGTGTCACCTGGGCTGCATGGGGGATGGGTGGGAGCCTGGGCGAGCTCCTTCCTCTCCTTCCCTCCCTGTCCCTCCTTCACAGGAGGGTCCAGAGCCCGCATCTCTCCCGGGAGCCACTTTTGGCCCTCCATCCTCACTGTCCAGGCTGGGGCTGCCTGGCCCTGGGGGCTGGCCAGGTGGAGCCCACTTCCCACAGTCCAGGCCAGGCCCGAGGAGGGCGGTGTCTGCTCTTTTAGACAAGGAATCCACTGTCCTGGGGCTGGCCTGGGAGCCTTAGGTGGCCTTTCATCTGCGACATCAAAGCCCTCAGCCCTGTCATTACAGGCTGGGAACCTGTGGGGAGCAGCGAGTCCCAGTACGCCCATTTTATGGATGGGAAAGCTGCAGCTGCCCAGAACTCAGCTCTCTGATTGGTCCAAAACCAGGCGGCCCATCTAATGCTGCCTGCAAGGGTCTGTGCATCCTGCTTACTGAGCATTTGGGGAAACTGAGGCCCAGAGGTGGCAGGGGTTGCTCAAGCCTCCATCCCTGTTCTTCTCCTTAGAGGAGGGGCGAATTGGGAGCCACAGGGGCTGGGTGGGAGGGTCTCTGGGAACCATCAGGATTAGACAAGCCTGGGGTAGACTGGGGACTGCTGGGGAGCCAGCTGCTAATGGTGGGTAGCCCAGAGGAGGGTGGGGGCTGGGCCGGGGACCCAGGGCAGAGGAGAGGCTGGGGTGCCTGCTGGACCATGCGGGGGCTTGGGTGTGAGGCAGCATAGGCCGTGGCTCTCACGGCCGCCGAGGCTGGCCTGGCAGCTGGCCATCTGCTCCCTGGGGCAAAGTACCCGCCTGACTCACGCAGCAAGTCCAGGACTGTTCTGCGGGCCCTGCCCACCCCTGCCCTGGCACGGGAGGCCACACGGGGAGGAGGGGCGGGGGGCTCCCTGGGCCCAGTGGGGGTTGGGAAAGGCCTGAGCTGGGGTGGGCAGGCTCCCAGAGTGAGGAGGGACGGCTGTGGGTATTGGACTGGCTACCTGTGCCGCACCAGGCCTACTGCCCCATGTCGGGTGTGGGACTTCTTCAAGGACTCGGGTCAGCAGGGAGGAGGAGGAGCCAGACTCAGAATCCTCCCACGGAGGCAGAGCGCACAGAGGCCCCGGTTGGGATTTCGGGTGCCGGGGTACTGCGTGGCTTTCAAGAAGGATCACTTGGTTTCAGGTCCCCTATGAGCCTCCACTTGTGGCCACCATCACAGAAGTGGCAGAAATGACCCACGGCGACAGCCGCGGGAGGTGACATGGGGCCAGCAATGATGGTGGGGGTGCTGGGGATGGTGCAGGGTGTCACGTGGCAGCAGCGACCCTGAGCCTGGAAGACAGCGTGCCGCGCTGCGTTCTGCAGCCAGGTCACAGCAAGGCTCTCCCTCCCGCCTGTCTGGTCCCTTCTCTGCATGTTTGTCTCCTGGGCTCTGGCCGCAGTGAGTCCAGCTGGGTGGCCAGGGGGTCTGTTTTCTTCTTGACCTGTTTTCCTCGGAAATACAGTGAGGCCACAGCTCTGGCCAACATGGGGCTCTGGCTGAGCGGGTACACCTGGGGGGGCCCAATGGTGGGCCTAAATAAACAGCTGGGGGTCATTACCGTCATTACCGCAGATGCCTTCCTGGAGTCTGGGGGAGGGGAGGCTCTGCCAGTCTTAGCCTCAGTTTCCTCTCTGCCAACGTCAGCGTTTATGTGTGTTCATGCTGGGTGCCTGTCCCACCTGGGCCTTCCCCGGTGCCAACCCTGGCTGCCTCAGGGTGCAAGGTGCTCTGGGCTTTCTGGAAGTGGCCCCAGCCTTTGGGGCTCCCCCATGCCATAATCCTGGAGGAATCTGAAGAGACCCCGTGTTCTGTGACTGTGCCTTTCCAGGAGACCTCCTGCAGCCCTGGGCTGGTAGGGACATCTTGGGATGGAGACCCCCCTGCCTGCTCCTCTCCTGGGACAGGAGTGCTGGGGCCAGGCCTTGGGATCTGCTCCCTGCAAACAGGAAGCGCAGAGGGAGATTTCTCCCTCCTGATATTGTGTTTAGCAAGGCGGGATCCAGGCCCCGTTTCCACACAGGAAGCCCTGGAGGCTGGGAGGGGGCCGGGAAGGAATTCCCTGAGCCAGCCAAGAAGCTGGGCCTTCCTGTGGGTTCAGCTGGGGTGTGGGGGTGGGGTGGGGACCTGGGCTCCAGGTCCTGAGGTGGTACCCATTCAGAAACCCAGGCTGGGTGGCTTTGGAAGTCCGTGCCCCCAACTCTTGTTATGTCTGGGGACACTGAGGTCCAGGCCCAGGGTCTGTCCTCCCTCAGACGAGGACAGGGCAGGGAGGTGTCTCTCCGTCCACAGAGTCCAGTGAGGTTGGGCACAGGGGCTGAGCAGGGGACATTGTGGTCTTGAGGAAGATATTTGTGCTCCTGGGCCTCCAGGAGCCGGTCAGGGCCTCCCTCTGTGCCTGACTGGGTGGTCATTAGTTCTAGGCCAGGCTGAGGCCTGGGGCAGCCAGTGGATCCTCCAAATGGCCTCTTGATCAAGGTTCCTGTAAGTGTGATGTCTCCCTCCTGCCCCCCACCCCAGCTACTCCAACCCTAACCTTTTGCTGAACTGCATTGGTTTCAGAATCATCTTTATAAAATCGATTTGTGTTTACAAGAAAATTCTGAAGATAGTAGAGAGAGTTCCCCTACACTCCACACCCAGTTTCCCCTAATATTACGTCTCTCACTGGTGTGGTGCATAAAACCCGATGAACCAAGAAAGGTACATTATTAACAGCTGAAGCACAGCCTCAGTTTCCCCTCCTGTCCTTCTTCCAGCCCAGCATCCCACCCAGGACCCCATGCTGGGGTGGAGGGTCAGTTTGCATCTGGGAGGACAGACTGGAATGACTTGAAATTCTTCTATAAGGGAGATTTGTATTGTTATTTTTTCAACTCCTGGTTATTTTTATTATTATTGTGGTATTAGGAATTGAACCCAGAGGCATTCTACCTCTGAGCTACACCCCAGCCCTATTTTATTTTTTATTTTGAAACCCCACCCACATGAGGCTACCTCATGTGAGATTCTCAGTCCCCGCTGTCCCACACGCACGGTCCTCAGCAGGCTCCCCCTTGACTGCCTCAGCCCACACTCCCCGGCATCTGTGCTGGGGTCTCCATCCCTCCGGGATGACAGATGCCAAGGGGTGTGGGGCTGAACTCTCCGGGGGTACTGAGGTCTCAGAGTGCTTAGTGTAGGAAAGCACGCAGTATAGGCCCTCCTCCTCTGGGCTCCCTGGAACAGATGGGAGCTTTTGGGGGTTGGGACTCTTCCCCAGGAAGTAGGGCTGCCTTTCTAGGCCCCTGACCAGCCCTGAATCCCCGTGAGCAGGGACCCCCATTCCTCAGCCTCTGAGCAGTGACGAGCCCTCGGGCTGCCCAAGGTGGGGTCAGCCCCTCCTCGGCTGCAGCCAGGTGCCAGGCCGAGGCTCGGTGAACTCAGTGGCCCTGAGAGCGGGTAGGGTGGTGGGAGGTGGCCCTGGCTGCTGGGGCAGGGCGATGCCAGTCTAATTGCTGGTGTAGCCTGGGAGGCCAGCCCGGCCCTGGGGCTGGGAGAAGGCGCAGTGACGTCCCTGAGAACCCGCAGGGCGGCTCCAGGGTGAAATCACCCCACAGCCGCCTCCTGCTGTCGTCAGCGCCACCTCGGGAGGGTGAGGTCAGACAGGATGTGCTGCCGGGCAGCCCGGCCTCCCCCACCAATGTCTGGTGGGCTTCAGCCAGACCATTTCCTGGAGCATCTTGTGGCTGGGGCGGGTGGGCCAGGCGGCTCCCACTCCCTGAGAGGGAGGGACCAGGAGGAAGACAGCCGCTCCCGCGGCGGGGCCCAGTTTTCTCAGCCATCTGTGAAAACACATGGTCTAGGTTAGCAGAGTGGCCTGGCTTCCCTTCGAGGAGAAAGCCACAGCCCACAGAAAACTCCCGCGTGGGGCTCTGATGGTGGGGGCCAGGAGTTCTGGGAGACGCCGGTGGGGCCCAAGATGTCTACTGCGCTGTGGGTCCCGGGCAGGTCCTCCCCACCCGTGCCTTGATTTCCCTTCCTGTAGAGTCACCAGCCACCTGGCTGTCTGAGTCGTCCCAGCATCGGACCCAGGGCTCTGTGGTTTGGCATAAATCTCCCTTTTCTCTAGCATCGGGGAAGACAGGCTGTATTTCTCGCAGCCTCAGTGGCTGTCCGGGGGAGCTGATCCGCCTGGCAGAGGGCGATGCTCTAAATCCCGCACCCGGCGCTGATTTGTGGGGCCGGCTGTGCTGGCGCAGGCTCGTGGCATCTTTATGAGGCAGAGGAGCCTCTGCTGAGAAGCGGGACCGGCTGGCGTGATCTACAGCCTCATCCGTCCCGGCCTGCCTGGCCACCATTCACACCCATGTCTCCCGGAGCCGGGCTTGGTTAGTTTGGACCTGGACCCAGGAGCAGGATGGGCAGGTCTGGCCTCACCCTGCTGCTTGCTCTGGAGCCTGGACTTCCCATGGGCCCACGGGCTTGGCTCTGGGCTGGGCTGAGCCGAGCAGGGGCAAATGAGGGAGACCCGGTGGTGAACAGGGAACCTAGACTTCCCGGGGCACCTCTCGACTGAGGAGGAGGGGCTATCGGAGCTGGCCTGGAGTGGACGAGTGAGGGGCTGTCCTGTGCTCCTGAACTAGCCAGCAGAACATCAGCCTTGGACCTGGGAGCAACAGCACCCATTGCGGGTTCCTGTCCCAGCTCTGCCGCCTACCACCTGGGGCTGCCATTGTACCTGCCCAGCTTCAGTTCACCACCTGTCAGACAGGCAGACGAGGCTGCAGTGGGATCTGAGCTACATGCACAGATCCCTGGCACAGTGTCTCCTGTGGTGTGATGGTGAGTTCAACACACATCAGCCTCTTCTCCTAACACGGGGGCTTCCGCCTCCCTTCCCCGAGAGCTAGGTTCCCTCAGGGTGGGTCTGGTGTCTCTCCTGTCCTGGGGGAGACCCGCTGCTTCCTTCCTTGGTGTGAAGTCCTGGCTCGGGTTTCTAGTGGCTCATCTTCCAGGGATTTGGTTTCCCTGGGAGTGGGTGCAAATTCGGTGAAGTGAGTGCTGTGGGGGCCTCCTGGGAGGGATGGTCGGATACGATTCCTGAGCCCGGTTGGGGCGGTAGACTGGGCCTGAGTGCGCCTGTTCAGAGCTGGAGGCGGCCGAGCTGGTGGGAGGAGGAGGACGGCCTTGTTCGAGGACCTGTGGGGCAGAGGGAAGGTTTCCGCAGGTGTGGGCAGTGCTGCACCACACATCTGAGAGCAGGCCAGCCCTGGGATGGGAGCCGACCTCAGCAGTACACCTGTCCCTGGCCCCTGCTGGGGACTCTAAGGTGTGATGTCACTGGGGCTCACACTTGGGGGTCATATCCCTGCTGGGCATCATGCCTAGTGACCCTCCTGGCCCAGATGTATTTGAATCCCCTGAGCCTCAAAGCCCAGTCTCACTAACCCCTGCTTGGGTCCCATTGAGCCCCTCGCCTCCAACCCCAATGGCAGCCTCGGTCCCGTTGGCTACTGGGGTGGCCAGCTGCCTGGACTCGGTTCAAGGGAGACCCGTGGCCAGGGCCCACTCTGCCCCAGGCCTGTTAGGAAGCGCATACATATCCCATACGTACCACCATGTAGGTCCATTCCAGCAGGTCCGGGGCCCTAACCCACCCTGGGTGGGCTGTGTGTTATTTAGGGAGAGGTGCAGGGTGGATATGGCACCTCGCCCAGCCCAGATCCCCATCCTTCCGGAGCCACGTGGCCTGTGCCAGGGCTTCGGGCCCCATTCACCAGCCGTGGGGCCGTGTCATTGCCCCACACTGGTTCCCACACTTTCTGGGGTCCAGACAGGACTACGTCTCCCTGGAGCACGCACCTTGACATTCTCGTAGCTCTCAAGCCGCTGCCCTCAAATGGCCGCTTCTCTGGCCCACGGCACACCAGTCCTCTCAGGGAGCGCAGGGCCTGGGGAGGCCCGGGGCTTCCCAAGGGCAGAAGCTCCCGGGCTCTGCATGTCCTTGGGGGAGTGCTGGGTGGCCCAGCTGGGCCGTGGAAGCCCGGCCCGAGGGAGGACTGAGGTGAGACCTGGTCAGTCTGCAACCCCGGCCAGGCGGCCGCTTCTCTCAGGTGGAGCGGAGTATTGCTGTCCCCATCCATCTCCCTGACAGGGCCCTGGTGGCCGGGTGCCTCTGACCAGCTGAGTCCCTGCCCTTGGAGAGAAGAGCACCTGCCCCCAGCAGACAGAATGCCTGGGAGGGGCCCGCGGCCTCAGCTGCCTCTGCTGTCGTAGGGCCTTGGAGGGTCCTTAGTGGCTGGCTGAGGGCCTGGGAGGGGGCGGCTCCTCAGGGAGGACAGCTATGTGAGGGGAGCCAAGGGGTGCCAGGGGCCTCACTCCTCTGGGCTGGGATTGTGGCCTGGGCTCCCAGCCCTTGACTGGGGCCGGGGCAAGGCTCAGCCAGCCCTGGGAGGGGCCTGCCACCCCAGGGTACAGGCCAGGGCGAGGAGGGGGCTTAAGCCTCTCCATGTTCAGCCTCTTCTCCTTCTGCGGACCTGATTGGAGACTGATGCTCTCAGCCACGTGCGTTAGGCCACAAGATCTGTTAATAAACCGCAGAGGAAAACAAACTGCTCTCCAGGTGGGTGGGGTTGTCACCTGGTGTGTGCACCAGCTGTGTGACCCCGGCATACTCCTGGACCTCTCCATGCCTTTGTGTGCGCTCCTCTGACAATGGAGATATTTGCACCCCATTCACAGGGTTCAGTTAAGCAGTTTGGCTTCGGTAAGGGGCTTGGCGGTGCCCGACACATAGTGAATGTCAGCGAATTATCTCAGATGGGGAGCACAGACAGGGATGGTGGGGGATGGCACAGCCTCCTCCCAGCTCCACAGCCGGGCTCTGCTCCTCTGGTTGACCTGGGCTGGCCACTTACCCTCTCTGAGCTCTGCAGGGGCAGGGGCAGGGCACCAGGAAGTCCTGTCTTCTATGTGGCCATTGGATGCCGTTGCCATGGGCATTTATGAGGGCCCTCCCGCCCAGGCCTGGTTGGTATCACAGTCAGCCTGTTTCATAGTCCAGGGAGGCTGGGGTCTGCCCAAGGCACCGGGGGAAAGAGGGAGGTCCAAGCCCGGAGCTGGGCTTCTCTGGCCCCTTGGCCTGCCGCAGAGCCCCTCGGGCTGTGAGGCCTGGCCAGGGCAGGCAGCGGGCTAGGGAGGGGCCTTACGGCTGACCGTTTCTGGGTGTCTGTGTGGGCACATGTTTGCATGGGAACATGAGCAGCATGACTGGTCTGGGTGCCCATGGTGGGTGGGGGAAGCTGGGCCCGGCGCCCCCTCTGGGGCAATCATGGCTGGTGAGAGGCCCGAGTCAGATGGGGGTTGGGGCCCTGCCCTGGGCCTTACGCAGGTACATCTGCGCCAGGGGTGTGCAAGGGGCCCCTCACGCATCAGGGACTGCACCCCTGTTCCCCAAAACTGGCCAGTCCCGAGAGGCTGCCTGCGTCTTCCCCGTCCCAGGCCGGCTCAGCATGCTGGGGCTGGGTCAGCAGGGGACCTGGGGTTGGGGTTACAGCGGGAAGGAAGGAGACGGCTAGCAGATGAGCTGGATGGCCGGGGCAGGGGCGAGGACAGCCCTGATCCTGCTGGCTGGCACTCCTCTTCCTCCTGGCCCTGTTGCTGTATGTGGGTGAGGAGGGAGCTCCCCCAGGCTGGGAGCTCATCACAGCTCTGGGTGCCAATATACAGGTGTGAACACCAGAGCTGTGGGCCCAGTGAGACCCAGGGTGAGGCCCCTGCCTGTTCACAGGGTGTCACCGGTGCACCTCTGGGACAAGGAGGTGGGAGGGGCACCCTGCACAGGACTGCGGGCCCTCCCCTCCCAGCACCGGGGCCTCTGGTGGCTGAGATCTCTCCGCAGCCTTCCAGGGCGGCCTCCCTACTGCTCCTTGCTCTCAGCATCTGGAACCCACTTCTCCGTGCCCCTCCCTGGCTACTCCTCAGCCCCCTATGTGCTTCCTTGGCTGCCCATTTGGTGGCCCTTGGGGCTTGGTCCCCAGCCCCCCTCTCCTGGGGCACTTGTCCCTGCCCTCTGGCTTCACCTCCCCACTGGACTCCTCGGTCCTGCGCCCTCTCCTGAAGCCTCAGACCTGTGATTCCATCAGTCCCTGGCATCTGCCCCTCTGTCCCCTGGACCCCCAAATACCTCCCACTGGATTCTCCATCCTCTTCCCAGACCTGGGCATGAACTTGGGCTCCCCCTTCCATCCCTGGAGCCTTCAACCCGTCCCCACTGCCAAGGAGAGGTCAGGACCTCCAGTTCTCAGGGCGAGTCCAGGAAAGACCCAGTGCCCAGCGGAGAGGGAGATATAGTGGCAGTGGGTGGGACGGGCACGGGGGGGTGTTTTTTGGTAAAAAAAAAAAAAACTCTCAGGACAAAGGGTCCTCTCTGCTTAAAATTCAGCATTTCATTTAAAAAGACAAAGAACATTTATTTACCGTGAAATCGGATCCTGCGTATCAATCTGTCTTTGGTAATTACAGGTCTGTTTGCTCTGAGCTGCTTCCTGACGCAGACCAGCCCCGCATCCTGGACGGCTTTCATGGCCCGTCTGATTTATGTTGTGGATGTACAGAGGGTCTTCTTTTCTTTTAAAGAAGCAAATATTTGCACAGGATTCAACTCAGCCCCAGGAGGCCTCTGGCTGAGGCCTGGGCATTTATCACGGGCACATGGCCAGGGGTCAAATCAGGAGGAGGAGAGGGGACCGCAGGAATGGCTTCGGCAGAGACATGACCCTGGCCCACAGACCCCACGCCCTGGAGACAGCCTGTGCCATCCGGAGAGAATGGCCATCTTGCTGCCGCCCTGGCAGGGCACCTGTGGGTTCTGGGTAGCTCTGCCAGTGCTGGCCCCATGTCTCCCACGCACAGGCCCTGGAGCACAGAGGCTGGGCGGGGCCCTCAGCCTCATCCTGGCTGGGCAGCTGCATTCTCTGCACAATCCCTGCTTCTTGAAGGATGGTGGGCAGCAGCGTGTGAGACGGCCTGGGTGCTCAGCACATGGGGTGTTTGGCAGAGGCTGGAATTTCTCAGCTTTCTCGAACTCTCTGCCCTAAGCTCTGAGCAGGCGTTGCAGGTCATCGTGGTGGGAGATGAGCCGGACGACCGGGGCAGGGGACACCCTGCCCGGGTTGGCTGACAAGGAGACTGCTCTCCAGGGCTGCTGCCATCCCAAGGTGGGGGCAGTGCCAGTCATGGGTGGGGTGGAGGAGCCTGGAGGGCTGGCGTGGCCGGCACAGTTCTGGTTAGCAGCTTGGTGAGGTGTGAGGCCTGGGGGTGTAGGGGGCCCACACCGTAGATGGTCAAAGGCAGTGTCCCTTGGACAGCTCAGGAAGGAAGCTTTGGACTGAAACACAGAATACATTCATTCATTCATTCATCCATCCATTCATTCATTCACACGTGGCAGGCAGCTGTGGAGATGGAGGCTCCTCCTGCCTGGCAAGACGCAGTTGATAAGTTTTTAAAGCTTTTGCCGAGTCAGTTGCTAAACATATTTGTCATTAAATAATGTAGAATCAAATCATGTCTCGATCCCCGTGGTGGGATGAAAGCTAACTGGTGTCTGTGGGATTGGCACTGTAGTGCTGGCAGTTTCTGTTGAACAAATTAAATTCGTGTGTGGGCCAGAGACGGCCCAACAGCAGGTCACACATCACATTTAATGACAGGGACTTCAATGGGAAGAAAGACATGCTGTGTTCATCAGATCGCTGGCATGGCAGCCGTGGGTTGTCTGTGGACACTCCAGTGGGCTGGTCGGCGGGAGCCCTCCTGGGGTCAAGTCCAGGTGGGATTCACGGCGAAGGGTGTTGTGCCCGCTCTTGTTCTGTGTAAATTGCGTGCACATGCTGCTTACAGCAGTAGCTTTTAACTGCGTGCATGCATTCTGTTTTCTCAGAGAGACAGTTGTTGACCATTTGCCAGCACTCCTGGGGGTGGGCGAAACGACCCGTGGAGAGTGTTTGGGATGTAGGCAGTGAGAGAAGGACAGCGGAGATGGGAGGGCGGGCTCTAAATAGGGACAGAGCTCACCAGGAAGAGGACCCAGGATGGGAAGGGGAGGCAAGGTCAGGGGCTGGGGGCGGGGGCCACCAAGGTGCCTGCATTTGAGGGTTCTGGTCTAGCAGTTTTTGTCCTTTTTGTGAAGCCAAGGGTGGCTCATGCCCAAGGCCTGTTCCCTCTAGTTCCCTCTGGGCCATTTCTGTCCGTGTCCCTCATCTTCTGTTGTGACAGGCAGCAGTGGCCTGGGACCCCTGTGTCAGCACCCGTCTCAGCCTGCCTTTGCCTGTCTCTTACTGACAGTGCCCTGCTGAGGACCTGGCAGGTGGGGTGACCGATGTGAGTGTGGCGGCCTGGGCGGAATGTCCCATGTGTGGCAGTCGGCAGGAAGAAGTTGCAGAGCTCTCGGGACAGTGCTCGGCTGCCTGGAGTCTGCACTGGAGGCCTGGGAGACAGCTGAGGGGTCACTACCTCTGGTAGACCTGGGAGCTTGTCACATCCATGGAGACCTGAGAGGTTAAGACTGGCAGGGACCCATTCAGACCTGCTGTGACACTGGGCAGGCCCTCTCCTCTCTGGGCCTTGTGGCCTCCTGGCTGAAGGGGCCTGGGTTGCTGGCCCTGATTCTGTCTCAGCTCCTCCCTCCATGACCCTAGGAGAAATGGCGGGTCAGACCCTTGGGCTCTTTGGTCAATCAATATGGTAGGAGAGGGTGGGATTACTGTTCCGATTCCCATCTTCCCCTATCCAATCATTCATCCACTCACTCATCCATCCATCCACTCATTCATTCATGAGGTGCCAGAGATTGAACAGGGACTCACGTGTGCTAAGCACAAGCTCTACCACTGAGCTACACTCCAAGTCCTCATTCGTTCATTTGATAAATACCCATTGAGTGTCTTCTTGGGGCCAAGAAGTAGCACAAATATGGCCCTTGTCCTTCTGGGGCTATCCTGTCTTCCATATGTCCATCAACATATCTGTCCAGCCATCCTTCCTTCCTCTCATCTATCATCCTCCAATCTATTTTCCATACTCCTACCTATCCCTACATCATCCATCCATCCATCCATCCATCCATCCATCCATCCATCCTCCATCCATTCTTCATCTATCCATCTGTTCTTCATTCTCTATCCATCCTTCTTCCATCCACCATCCATCTACCATCCATCTGTCCTCCATCATCCATCCATCTATCCATCCATCCATCCATCCATCCATCATTCATCCTCCATCTATCCATCTACCATCCATCTGTCTTTCATCCTTCATCCATCCTCCATCCATCCTTCATCCATCCATCTATCCATCATCTATCCATCCATCCATCCATCCATCCATCCATCCATCCATCTATCCTCCATTCATCCTTCATCTCTCTACCATCCATCCATCCTCCATCCATCTATCTATTCATCCATCCATCCTTAATCCATCCATCCATCGCCCATCCATCGTCCATCCATCCATTGTCCATCCTCCATCCTCCATCCTCTACCCATCCTTCATCCGTCCATCTACCATCCATCCATCTTCCATCTTCCATCCATCCTTCACCCATCCATCCTCCATCTGCCCACCGCTCCATCCACTCGCCCAGTGGCAGTCAAGGCTTGCTTCATTCTGGACTTAGGGCTGGGGTTATCCCGTGAGCCCAGACCCCTGGAAAGGCCGATAGTTGACTACCACTTTCCATTTGGGGCAGATGGACCCTGGTTCCCAAGAGGGCCTGAAATGGTGACAGTGCCTGGGCTGGTTGCCAGGTCCGCAGAGCTGTGATTGCATCCACCCTGCCCCACCCTCGCTGCAGAGCCCTGCATGGAGGCCTAGACACTTGGGCTTAGCGAGCTGCTCTCGGGGGCCTCGGCGATTCTTCTGCTCCCAGGACCAGCAGGACTGGAGCGTGTGGTTTTCTCTGCAGGTGTGTGCACTTGGGTGTGGGGTTGGATGGGTGTCTGGGTAGAACGTATCAGGCGAGGAAGCTTCAGGATGAGGAGGCGGCTTCGTGGAGACCCGGAGAGCCTGGTTCTCCCAGAACACAGTGTGGCGGTGACGTGCCCAAGGTCCCGCACTGGTGGGCAGTCCCTGTGCGTCTCACACCCAAGACTTGCTGAACCCTCAAGCTGCCCATTCAATGTCTCTTGGGGTCAGGGTCAGCTGGACGGGGCCTGCGCACAGGCTGCGCTGTCAGGGTGCTGGGAGCCTGGCTGGCACTGGCAGCCGGGCTACGTGACTAACGAACGCAGGGCCCCTAGGAAAAGGAACTTTGCGCCATCTGTCTCCGGGTGATTTGTGGGGAAGTCGGCATGTAACTGCGTCCTGAATCATGTTGGGCGTGTTGCACACGCATCGCCAACAGACTTGTTCCTAAATTATCTTTTATGATCACCAGCAAATCTGCGGGTAGCGGGCATTTGTACCCAAAGCCAGCCGTTATTTGTGACGGCAGACACGGCATTAATTATGGACGCGCCGGCCACCTCCTCGCCACCTCCAGTTAAAATTCATGGTCCAGCCACTCTGCAAATATTGATTCTGACCCAAGTTGATGTTTTCCCCTTAACATTATTATAATGAGGGATAAAAATCAAATTGCCTTCACTGAAACTCAATCATTCTCCGGTGCCATTCCTCATCGATCTTTCTTTCCCCAGATTTTACCATAAATTATTCTATTCAATTAAGTAAACTCACACATAATGGCATTTTGCAAACTGAATAATTTATTGACTGTGTTTGGCAAAAGCCTGATTTGGGGTGGGCTAGGGAAGGAGAGGATTTGTCTCTGGCAGTCCCGGGCTGGGAGGGCCCCAAAGCTTGGCCTCTGACTCTCCCGAGGGGCTATTGGGCTGCGGCTGGGCAGGCCTGGGGTGGAGCTGTGGGTGTGAATGTGAACCAGAGAGGGCGAGGGATCTGGAGAGCCTTTGAAGAGAAGGGCAGCGGGTGGGCATCAGGAGGGGAGGAAGGTAGAGGAGGCCTCTGGGGCAGGGGGCTGGGGCTGCTCCCCAGCCAGGCTACAGGGGTGTCACTGTTTGTCCACTGGCCAACCGCGGCCTCCGCCTCACCTCTTGGTACCCACATCTGCCTTCACCTGCTTGGGCTGTGCTAGCTAAATACCACAGTTGGGAGGCTTAGGACAACAAGAAGGTCTCAGGGTCCTGGAGAAGATCACAGTGTCAGCAGGTGGCTTTGCCTGAGCCCTTTCTCCCTGTGAGGGGGCATCTTTCCCGTGTGTCCACACAGGGTCCCTCTGTGCATGTCTGCATCCCAATCTCCTCTTCTTCTAAGGACACCAGCCATATTGGGTCAGGTCCACCCTGGAGACCACATTTTATCTTAATCATGTCTTCAAAGGCCCCATCTATCAATATGATCACATTCTGAGGTCCTGGGGTCAGGGTGTCAACATGGGAATTTGAGGAGGGGCCAGATATCCACCTAGTGGTCAACTTAGCCCTTTGCCTGGCCTTCGGAGTCCAGGTCCATCTGGCCTCTTCCAGATCCAGCCTCCTCAGCTGCCTCTACACCAGGAACTGTAGGAACTGTCCCACCTCACCAGGGGCCAGGCTGTCCCCCACCCCGCTGACCCAGCCTGTGCACCCAGTGGCTCCACCAGAAGCAAGTGGACCATGGCCAGAACCAGGCAGCAGGACTAATGGGCAGTCCTCAGGCTTCCTGGTGGGGCAGCTGCCACAATCCTGCACTCTCCCCGGACATGCCCCTCTGTCTGTGCCTGCCTCCTTGGCTTGGGGTGGGATAGTCTTTTGGGGGTTTCTGTGGGCACCTCTGTTCTGGACGCCCCATCCTGCCTTCATGTTGGCTGAGCATTTTTCTCAAAGTCCAAACTCAGGAACCAGGGGCTTCCTTGTGCACCTGGAATCTGAATAGAACTCACCTCGGCCAGACCCTGGGCCCAGCGCCTGCACCCCAGCCATTCACCCTGCAGTGCAGGCCAAGAATCTGGGGTTTCACACATTCCTTCCGAGATCTCTGGTCCCGGTGTGCCCTCCGGGCCCTGCTACCTGCCAGGGTAGTAAAAGCCGAGGTGCTGGCCAGGCAGGGCAGTGGTAGAGACCCAGCCTGCGGGCAGCACTTCCAGGCTGATGGGCCCAGCCCAAAGCCCAGATGCAAGCCCCAACTTCTCAGTCTCACCTTGAGATGGGAGTGGGGGTCCCCTCTCAGGAGGCAGGGGTGTATGTCCGAGGGGGGCATGGAATGACCCCTGAGATGCAGAAGTTCTGGTGGGTGAGTGGGAGTGGGGTGGGGGAGGGGGAAGCACCCCCAGTATGGGCATGAGGGCAACAGGGGTCACTAGCCTCAGCCCTGAAGGGAGAATATCTCGCTGCCCCTCGAAAAGAACGTGAGGCCAGAGAGGGGCAGGGACTTGCTGACCCCCAGGCCAAGACAGGGTCCTGGGGCAATCTTGCCCATGGGGCGCTGGGCAGCCCTGAGATTTGTCTTCTGTGACCCGGGGATGGGCTAGGCGTGCAGGGTCAGTGACTGGGGATAATTAGGGTTAATCGCTCCTGAGCTGGCCCTGCTCCAGCTCGAAGCCATTAGCACTAATCGCTTCCGTAATGAGTCGGTCTTGGCAGGGCTCTGCTGGCACCAGGTGGGGCTGCGGCCCTTCCCAGGAGCCCTTCCTGGGCTCCCCATGGCAGCCTGTGGCCTCAAGAGAGGGCGTGGGGCACCAGGTCCCCACAGCTAACCTGCTGGCCCCATGTACAATCCCCCCGGGTGAACAGGGATGGTGGGGACAGGGTCTGAGAGGCTGTGCCTCTGGTCTTGTGAGGTCAGGGGCAGAGGAGAGGGTGACACTGGAGAGGCCAGGGGCAAGGCCTGGGCTCCCCCAGCTGACCCTATGCCCTGCGGGGAGTGTTACTGGGTGGAGTTGTTTCTGCAGGGGCGAGAGGCTAGGCTCTGCTGCTTGCCAGCTCCACAAATGCTCCGAGTCAAGTTGGCAGGAAAAGCTGGGTGTGGTGGCGCACTCCTGTAATCCCAGTACTTGGGAAGCTGAGACAGGAGGATTGCAGGTTCGAGGCCAGCATCAGCAACTTAGTGAGGCCCTGTTTCAAAATAAAATAAAATAAAATATAAAATAAAATAAAATAAAATAGGGCTGAGGGTGTAGTTCAGAGGCAGAACACCCCTGGGTTCAATCCTGAGTACCACACACACCAAAAGGCAGAAAAATGGGTTTATTCAAATGGGTTTACGGCGTCTAAAGAAACGGCACGTGTTCGAAAATTGCTTGGCAAGGCGATTTTACTTTTTTGCAAAAAAGGGTGCTCCCAGATATGTGAGAGAGCGCGCTTCACAAAGAACCCAGTGGGTCTCATATCCCTACACAAGGCTCCTCCTGCGCTGAACTCCTATTGGTGGAAGTTCCAGCTTCACATTCTTCCGGGTCAGCTACCGGGGAAGATGGGGGAGGGTCGACACCTGTAATCTCTTAAGAGATGTTAATTTGGGGAAGGTTACAAAATGGCCGTTTAAGTGAAACTACCTCCTTTGACAGAAAAGATTCAATTATATTCTCATATTTCTCATTTCAAATCTCCATCTTCAGAGAGCCCAAGAGCGAGGTAGGCTTTTAGACGAGGAGATCTTGCAGGTTTAGCTAGCCAGGGAGGCTGTGGGTCTCAGCTTCCTTGGTGCCTGTTGGGGGAGGGGGCAGAAGCCTGGATGTAGAAAAACAAGCTGCTAACTGTAGGAGTCTGTTCCAGGAGGAGCAGGCTCAGAGGCCTGCCACTGCGGGTGCGGGACAGACAAGTGAGTGCGGGGTGGGGCTTACTCTTCCCCAGCCTCCTCCTTTGCCCAGGACTAGCCTGAGGCCTTGGATATTGAGAACCCTGAACTTGAACTTGGGACTAGAACCAGGGAGCCTAAAACCACCTGGATGTGGGAGCCACGGAGGCCATGGCTGGAACTCTGGTGCCTGGGAGACCCTGGCTGGGGAAGGAGCTGGTGCGTGGTGGGCTGAGTTTGTCTCCCTCCTCCTGCAGAACCGGGGTCAGGTGGAGGCTGGTGGCCCCTCCATGGCCCTCAGCAGCAGGGAGGGAGCTGCCTGCACGCTGGGCTCTGGCAGGGCGGGGTGGGGGACAAGCTTCCTGTGTGTGTGCACGCCTGTGTGGCGCTTGCAAGCCGTAAGCCAGTCAACAGAGAAATGTTTGTGAAAGGCTAATCATATAAACACTGGACCACTGGAACCTTGTGGCTCCTGAGCAGCAAATGGCGGTCCACAGGGTGGATGTGAAGCTTTTCGTCCCAGGTGGGCAGTGGGCTGGGGACTCCCGGTGGCCACACCCTGCTGTCCGCTGGCCCGGGCAGACCTGAGTAGCTCGGAATCGTGTCTCGTTCCTGGGCAGAGCCTGTGGGGTCACGTCCTCGCTGTTGCTTCCTGCTCTGCCCCAGGGCAGGAGCTGCCCAGGGTCACCACCCCCACCATATCCCAACCTGGCCTGGAGCTGAGCCAAGGGGCAGGTTGGCTTCCTGTCCTCTTGCTTGACCCTGCCGCCGGCAGGCCAATGCAGGGAAGACGGGCAGGCGCTGCTTCTGGGTGTTGGTGTGACCGGTGTGCACGGCCTTCCCCTCCTGGCCCCTGTATGGCCCTGGCCTGGTGGCGCAGGCCCAGTGGGGACCTGTCTTGGCCTTGCCAGCCTCACTGCTGGCTCCCATGTCGACTGGGGCAGGGTAGTGTGCGCTGCCTCCCCTGAGATGAACGCCTGGGGACCGGTGAGGGGCCAGGGCAGACTCGGTCCTTTGCTGCAAGGGCCGGGTGTGGCCGATGCTTTGACACCTGCCTTTGGAATCCCTGGCAGTGTGGTCTCAGTGCTGTTCACAGCAAGATGTGACAATGTCCTGAAGTCCTAGAGAGTGGGGGAGCAGAGGCAGGACCCCCAGGCCAGGATGCCTGCACACCCCGGCTGCACAGCTTGTAGGTTGGGGGCACTAGGCGACCGGCCCGAGGATTCCAGCTGGCCCGTGTCTGTGCTTCCGTCTCTGTGTCGTGTGGATTTTCCACAATGATATGACGCTGTTTTGAAATGGATGGGAGGAAACAAAACAAAACAATAAGGTCATGTGTAAGAGAATGTGCCTGAATTTTTGATTTTAGAAATGGGGCTTCACTTCTAATGCCCAGCAGCGCCCTACTTATCCAGCCCCAGCTGGCGCTCAGACCTGTTGACCCTTGGCGTAAACCCGAGTCCTGGAATGCTGTGCCGCGTGTGGCTGGGCATGTGGCCGGAAGGTGGCCAGCGCACGGGCTCATCGGTGAGGGGCAGATGGGTCCCGGGCGCCCCCGCCTCAGCCCAGCCCAGGCCCCCTCAAGGTTGATGCGGGGACTTCCCACACACAGGGGTCCATTCACTGCTCTCTTACAGCAGAACGGGCGCGGGGAGAATGCAGTTATGAAAAGTTCTTATTTCCAACCAAAATGCTCAAACCTCCCTGGAGGAGAGCTTGGCTCCTCTCTGGAAAACTGGCACTTGGGTCATAGCTCAGGCGAGGTGGCGGCAGGGCTGGCGTGTGCTGCAGGTGCCCGCTCCTTCAGTCACCAACGCCATCGCTCAACAGCCACTCCTCGGGGCGCAGCACGTGCCAGGCCTGTCCTGGTGCCTTTCGAAAGCTGACATGCCCACCCCGATGAGGGGTGCTGGCGTGGGGCGCAGCTCCATTGGGAAGCTGGAGGGAGGCGGTGGTCTGGGCAGTGGCTGGGACCCCAGCAGGTGCTGGACAGGCGGCGGCCTCCTCTCTGAGCCGTCTCCCGCTGTGACCTGCTGTTTGGTTCAGATCCGGAGTGTCCCCTCAAGGCCCACGTGTTGAAGGCCTGGTCCCCAGGCAGCGATGTCCAGAGGAGGGCTCTGGGGAAGTGATGGGTCCTGAGGGCGCTGACCTCACCGGTGGACTGACCCACTGACAGCTGAAGGCCCTGCTGGAGGTGGTGTATACCGCAGGCTGTGGGGCATGGCTGGAGGAAGCAGGCCCCTGGGGTGTGCCCTTGGGGACTATATCTTGTCCCAGATGCCCTCTCTCTCTGCTTTCTGGCTGCCATGAGCGGAGCAGATTTCTTCCATCTCGCCCTTCTGCCATGATGCTCTGCCTCATCGTAGGCCCCGAGCAATGGAGCCAGCAACCGTGGACTGACCTCTGAAACTGTGAGCCAAAAATAACCCTTTCCTTCCTAAGTTGCTCTGTTAGTTCTGCTGGCTACGGCCACGGAGAGCTGACTAGCACCCCTACCAAATTCTCCCCAGTGGCGCTCTGAGGCTAGCCCCTCCCCCAAGGAGGCACAGGGCACCTACCTGTCCAAGCTGCCTCAATTTTGGAAAGACTGGGCACCCTGGGTGGCCCTACTCCTGGCTGGATGCCACTGCCCTTCTCCATGCCCTCCAAGGGACTCTGTCCCTGGCTTCCCTGCTATGCATGTCCCTACTGAAGTGGCCTCTTTTCTGCCTGTTCTGCCTCAGGGGACATCTCCAGGCAGTGTCTGCCCGGCCTGCAGTCACGAGGTCCCATACAGACCTGCTGGGGACAGGGGAGGGGGTAGGGGAAGGGCTCTGTCTTTCAGGGCTTGTGGCCTACTGGATGACAATGGGCACATGCCAGGAGGGTGGGAACAGGGACTGTGGGGGAGGAGAGACTGTCATGGCTGGTGGGGGGGCAGAGCCTGGTCAGGGCCTTTGGGGTGGGAGGGCTTGAGATAATCCTATAGACCCTCTTGTTGCTCAGACAGGGAAACAGAGGCCAGAAGAGAGGCCAGGACACTCGGAGGCAGGCCTGGGCCGGGTCTGGGTCTCCTGGCATGAAGGCTCTCCCAGCACACCTCCCTGGCTCGCTCCAGGCTCCCTGTGCCTGCAGACATCCTTGGTCACGGGGGTCACAGTGTGGCAGGTGCCGTGATACTGAAGGAGCAAATGAGGGACTCTGCTCAGGGTCATGCCTGGAAGGGTGCTTGGAGGAGGTGGCATCTGAGCTGAGTCTTTCCAGGACCGGAAGGGCACAGGCCCTCTAGAGGGGGGACCAGTGGGCAGGAAGGCGGGAGGAGGGCAGATCTTGCTGTGCTGGGGCAGCGAGGCAACGCCAGGCATGCGGCTCAGGATGGCAGGGCCGGGGGGGCACGGGGCGGGCTGCTCGGGTGGCTGGCCTGGCCTGAGGGCAGGAGGAACAGCTTGGCTGGGGGGATGGATGGGTGGGCTGAAGGGGCTGGTGAGCCTGCCTTGGACTAGGGGCCCTGAAGGGAGAGGGGCATGGTCCAGGAGAATTTCAGGGGTTTGGCTGACCTGGCCTGGGGTGTGGGGGAGGAGAGGAGCCCTGTGCCACTCCAGGAGACCCTGAGAGGCGTGGCTGAACCAGGAGGCTGGCTAGGGCTCGGCGAGGGCATGTTGGATAGGGGTGGCTGTGGGCCTCTGATGGGGACACGCCCCAGGGCCGGCGAGGAGGCCAGGGGCACGGGGCAGCCAGGCCTGGCAGCTAGAATGAGGGCCCTGGCTCCTATGCCGCACTATACTGACTCTGATTTCTGCCTGCCTTGCTTTGCCACTCAGGAGTCAGGTCCAGGGACCAAGGGACAGCCTGTGGTTGTCACTGGGTGTCACCAGGGCCAGCTCCCACATGATAGTCACAGTCCTGGGAGGGTGGCTGGCCTCTGTGTCAGCATGGCAGGTCCTCATGTCATCTGGTGGCTCCGGTGTGGCCAGCTGGGTCATCCCTGGGCTGGGGCTTGGGGGCCATCCCCAGAGGACCCTGGATGGACTTGCAGGGCCAAGGATTAAGTCGTTCCAGCAATGGAGCCCCCAGCGAAGCCGTTAAGTGAATCTCACTGGCGGGTCGATTGTGTAATTGGTGGCGACCCCTTTCCCCTCGCCTCAGTTCCCTCTTATCAGGGTCCCCTGGCTCTGTCTGGCTTTTGTCCGATGGGGGGCAGGTGTCCTGAGGGCACATGCAGGAGGTGATTCAGCAGAACCTCCTGGCCAGAAATATCATTAAAGAAAAATGGGTCTTGGACCATCTTTTGGTTTTTCCATTAAATCCTGTTCGTTTCCATTTCATGAAACAGTTTCCTAATCCTATTTGTGACATGCCTGTAAGCCACAGATAAAAACGGGACATTTGCATCAGGGAAGTGAGTGGTATCGAGCCGACCTCCTTCCCTAAAGATAATATTAGGTTCCTTAATGCACCCGTGCGCCTGGGCTTTAAAATTTTTACATGGAGGTTTAAATATTCAAAGCCAGTGTAGGGCTTCGCCCCCATGTCCTCTGCTAACTATTAGAGACAGATTAAATTGAAAAGAGATTTAATTTGTCAGGTTGTCGTGAGCGCGAATGGGGGCTGAACTGTGCCTGGGAAGGGAACATTTTGCTGATGTCTTGCCATGCCCAGCTGACCACCTCAGCAATGGGCACAATTGAGACTCCCATGCTCGCGCTCTGCCGGCCTCCCTCGGCTCTCCCGGGACCATCCATTACCTCTGTGGGTACCTTGTTTGGAGCATCCCCAGGATGCTGCCCATGGAGCCACCTGGAGAGGCTGTGGCAACTCGGGGGTGTTCAGTGACTGCCCCTGCGCAGAGACCCTGGAGGGAGGGGATTGCGCAGGTCACACGGGACAGGTAGGGCTGGCCCTGAGCATGGGCCAAGGCTCTGTTCCTCCCGTGTCCTGGCAAGCAGGGTCTGATTCTGAGTGCCAGCCATGTGCATGCTGATGTGTACTTGTGTGCACGTGTGTGTAAGTGTGCGGGGTGTGTGCCCGGGAAGGGCTCTGTGTTTGGTTGATCAGGTTGAAGCGGGCCCTTTGGGCCTGCAACATGGTTTTCAGTGCTGTCACCTAAGGCAGAGACACACTGGGGTTTGTCCTCTGCGAATATGTGTGTGGGGGGCTGGTGTGTTCCCAAGGCCACCCCTGGAGTGTGGCCAGGGGTGGCCAGGGGAGAAAGCGGGGCGCTGGTAGGAACGCAGGCTTTGTTTGGGGAGAGCCTTCTATGATGTACTCATGTTTCCCATCCATCCATCCCTCCCTCCATCCATCCATCCATCCATCCCTCCCTCCATCCATCCCTCCATCCATCCATCCATCCATCCCTCCATCCATCCATCCATCCATCCCTCCCTCCATCC